>JAVQKG010425993.1:0-17570 GCA_036025885.1 Hypseleotris bucephala | reverse complement strand
TTTGATTTTTTTGATCACTCAACATCTCAACACTAACTTACTTAAAATGGTGGCTAATTATATGGTCATTGCAATGAATAATCACAAACCAGGAAGTGACGACAACTGGGTGATTTCATTACATGGACTTGTAGTCATACACAGACAGTAATCTGATTTGTTGGTCTGATTAGTAACAGGCTGGTGGGCAGAAAGCCAAATTAACATGCATTATAATTTGTGAGAGTTAAACAAACAAAAAGGGGACAGTGCAGTGACAGTACAGAGTGGCGCCTCAGAGATTGATCAGTGTCTCAGCAAGCAACAAGGATGTCAGTAACCTATTTAATTTACACTAACCCAGTATGTAGGGAGTAGGGATATACTTATAATTAATTGATCATGGCTATTTTTTAACATCATAATAATTGTTTATTTATATCATCGTCGTTTATTTGCACCTCAATGCCCTTTAGACCTGAGCAGATAATTTCTTGTATTATGTAAGTACCTAGCCTATAAAGTTCAATAAATATTAGCGCCAAACTGCAATAAAATGTACTGTTGGAGTTTTAAACTAGCATTTTTTAAACTTGTACGAATTGTTTTTTAATTATTGTGATATTATTGTTAATCGCAACTATTTTGGCCACAATAATTGTCAGACAAAAACGTCCCATGCCTAGGGAGTGGTGTATAGATGTGCTGTCTATGTGTATATTTTGACCAGATACTGTACATACACAAACTCACTGTAACGTCTTTCCTTTATTTTCAATTCAAAATCAGTGCAGTTTAAGACATTCGTTTTGTGTTTCAGATACATTTAGCTTTCTAAAGTGAAACAAGAAAATAGCCACAACCTTTTACTCTGCACACTGACTAAATCAATACATTTCAGGACCAACTGCGATCTCAGCATCTCTACAAAGCCATCTACAGCTATACTCTTTGGACATGATGTAACCAGAGAGGTGCTTGCTTAGGGTTGCTATGGTTACCACATCTGGAAAACATTGTTTCATGTTTATTACCACACTATTACTACCTTATTACTGAGCTGTAAAGTAAAGTGCTACCAATAGGCTGACCCAGCAGGTATCTGAGCATGTGCAATACATCACACACAGTATATAATAGGGTCAGCATAACATACTATAGTAATGAATGAAACAGATTTTTAACATCAGTGGCTCTCACTATAATGTCCAAAGACTCCCTTGTCATAGAGTACAATATTAGATAAACAGAGTTGGGTCATGTACACACCTGGGGGGGGGCTGTTTCTGAACATCTCCACTCTGCTGGTTTCCTTCTGCTATGGCCCATCAGACTACCTGCTCAAAAAGAGGAACAATGAGAAGAGGGTAGGGCTGCATTTTTTGACTAATATTGTGATTTGGGATATAGTTTTTACCATCAATATTCAGTTCACAGCACATTTTTGTTTACCTGTCTGGAAATAACACTTCAAGAACAAAATATTAACTCTTAAACTTCCGCAATTTTCAGAACAAGTAGAGGTTAAACCTACAAAGTAAGGAGTGTTATTTTTATCCTTAGGGAATATTATTGCAGGGAATATTATATTATATAGCAGACTTTGCGATTTGCTGGTTTGAATCCCTGCCAAAGCATACTGTGGCTGTGCGACTGTTGTGGTCGGAAGGGACAGTAGGCGCAGAACGGCAGCCACGCTCGAGTATGACTGAGGAGTGAAGAAATTGTACAGCATTTTTGAGTGTCTAGAAAAGTTCTATGTAAGTCTAAAAAACCGTATACAGAAAATATACTATACACACACATACTAACTGGAGCGTAGTTTGATAGCGCTCTAATGAGGAAATGACATTGAGCATAGAGCAGTACTTGAGGCTCACTCTTGGGACTGGTGGCTCTGACCAGATCCACTGTCAGTCCAATGCGAGGGAGGTCAGAACGGACTAACAACACAGCAAAACCTCCTCTGTACTGTTTTCTCTGCTGTTCATATCTACATTTCACTCCTTTCACTCCTTCTTCTGTGTTTTATCTCTGCTCAGAAAGACTAGAGAGGATGAGAGATGGGGATGCAGGAGTCATCTTATGCACCCCTGTCCTAGGCTGGCAATGCACACTAGAATACCAACACTATGACATCAAGCCTCCAATCAATACTGCTCTCCCAATGTTACTTGTGCGGATCGGCTTTCGTTTACAGCAGTCTAGTCTTCTAGGCTTTTACAGTAGCCCATAATGTGCTTTCACCACGACAAACGTATATGTGTTTTTACTTACTTGAACAGATTTGAGATTTACCAAGAGATGTAAGTTATTTAACCAAATTATTATTATTTTGAATGATACACCCTCCTTTTAACAGTTTTATTGCTGACACTATAGTTGCAAAAGTGCTACAGAAAGTTGAAAATATTTCAATCTAAACATAATTTTAAGTATGCACAACAAATGTTACTAGGCTTCTATACTTTGAGAGATTATTAAGTTGCAATCTTTATGTTATATTAATTCAGCAATTTAAAAACAGAAACTACATTGAATAGGCTAGAAGTTGTGGGCTAAAAATGTAGGCTTCTCCTTTTGTTTATTAAAAATTAGATAATTTAATTAAGTATGCCAGACATGAGATATCTTTGAAGCTAGAAGTCGCCACATTCGCTGAAACATACCTTTGTAAGTGGTCTTTATAAACAGGTCTGGAGGTAACCCATGCTCCCGGCTCCTGAGGTCATGGTGGGGTCTGTTTGAGCGGAGGGTCGCGCTGCTTTTAGGCCGCTGAAGTGGAGCTGGTTCAGAGAGAAAGCTCCAGGGAGCGGAGAGGAGACACCGTGTCGAGGTGAGGCATCTGCGGCTAAGAGAGAGGAGACTGCCGGGGCACAGGGAGGGGCTGCCGGTCCGCCCCCCAAACTTCAGACGGACCGGTGCAGACCAGATAAATCCTACATTACAGCACGTGTCTTTGAGGAGAGTGAGGGCAGTGTGTTACAAGATGTTTTAGGAATACATCCACATTTGATCAACAAAACACACAGCAGAGATGTTTTACTGCTACTGGCACAGTGAATCTTGTTTAGCTCAATGGCGCCATCTACTGCACAATCTGTAGCAAACATTATTATTGTATGATTATTAACCCACCTACCAAAAAATAAAAAATTAGAGTAAGTCATATCAATACAAAGAACTAACCAATAAGCATTTATAAATACACATTCCATTAAAAATAACGCTTTAAAAAGTGTGACACTAATTAACACCCATACTGGAGTTTAGTATGCATTTTATTAAAATCTGATATTTTACACTTTTTACACACAGTCAACTGCTTTCTTTGTTTTTACGATACCAGCACTGTGAAGAAAATTAGGTGAATTTTTTTGTTTAGACTAATACAAACATGTCTTTTCAGCAATGGCTCAAAAGTCCGTGTTTAATCTCAGCCACAAGAATCATACAACATGAATGATCACAGTAACATTAGAAACGTGCCTCCTTCAGCTCCTCTTTGGTTTCCCACGGGACACTCTTCTCATTGGCATTGATGTGATAGTGGGGGTCATCCGGGGGGTCCAGGTCGGGCAGCTGCCATTCAATAAACACTTGGTATATCAGGGTTCCCAGCACTGCTCCGATCAGAGGGGCGACCAGTGGCACCCAAAACCAGTAGTTATAGCAGCTGTTAGAGAAAGAACACCTAACATGTGATCCAAGATGAAATATCTTCATTATGTTTTTGTCATTATTTTGTTGTCACCTTTTCAGATGTGAAATAAATAATTCAACATGATCAAACCAGCTAGAAATGTACCCATGACAACTTTGAAACAGAAAAGGTATACACTTACAGGACCATAAACTATTATCAGATATGGGGTTCTATGTAACTAGTTCATCCTTTGGTCCTGTTGATAATCCTCTCATATAGACGTGCTGATAGTTAAGACAGAAATATGCAGTTTCTGATAACCTCTGGTGTTTAATTCTCTAGAGCACATTTGGCGAATTGGAGAATAATTAAGACGCTGGACATTTAGTATCTGTGCTCCCCAGGGTTGGACGGTCAGTTATATTTGTTAAAATCAATGCACACACGTATCTTCTGTCAAAGATAAGACACTCACGTGAAGACCTCAGTCCCCCAGCCCGCAGTGAGAGTGAGGAGGCGTGGCCCCAGGTCTCGGGCAGGGTTTATGGCTGCTCCACAGTTGGCAGACATAGACATGGAGATGCCTAACACTATCACCGCCACTACAGCGGGGATGAGTTCCTCTGGAGCAGGGGTGTTCCTCTTCTCACCCAAACTCAGGATACACAACAGCAGCATGGCGGTGCCTACTACCTGATACAATCAAATGTCTTTACAGAAATTAAGATGAGATATTATTTGACATATGTTTTACTGCAAACCTGGTCAAGAAAGCTTCTGCTCTGAGAAATGAACTCTGAAGGATAAGTGGCAAAAATAGAAGCTGTCTCATTTGGACCATAAACAGTTAGCACGCCTCCACTGAAATCCATGATCGCATCTATGACAATAAACAGGTCTTTATTCATCTGTGTGAGTTCTTTAAATGTATTATCATGGTCATTTATTATTTGTGTCAGTGAAGCACTCACCATAGTAGACGAGGTAGACCAGAGCTGAGGCCACATAGGCCCCGAGGATCTGAGAGAGAGAGTAAGGAAGGAGGCGACTCCAGGACACCTGTCCAAGCACACAGAAACTCAGGCTCACTGCAGGGTTCAGATGGGCTCCTTTAAATAATACACACAGGTTAATACTGTGAACATCTGTCTTTGTTTTAATACAACCTGGTACCTGAGATCCCTTTGGTGAGGTACATGGCGGACATGACGCCCACAGAGAAGGCCATGTTGACGGACAGGAACTGTCCTTTTGTCTCGCGGCTGGTTTTGACCTGAGCTGCAGCTGAGCATCCAAACAGCTGTGGACATCAGATATACAGTATGAGACAGTAGTTAGTGGACATGAGACATATGAGACAGTAGTTAGCAGTAGTTGTGTTTGATAATCACTTATCATCAGTGAGAGGCTGTTAACCTTAATTTTCTGATTCACACGAGTGATTCAGAGATGTATGTATATGGTATATTTATTAATAGCATAATCTGCAATAAAGACTGATAACCTTTAGATTAAAGTCAATGTTTCTAAGACAGTAATTAATGTTTCAAAGAGCTAATGATTCACTGTTTTATTAAAACTGGGTTACTGAGTGTCCCGAAACAGCAGATGGTGAGATGTTAAACGTCACCAAAAATGTGGCTAAAGGGCTCTAACTCAAGTCCGGTGAGATTTATTGGTCTGAAAAGTTACTAATGTTGAATCTTTCCAAATCCACAAGTACAAGGCAGTAAATGCATTTTATCAGACTGAATGAATAGTAATTAAAGTTTAATGTAGCAGTTTTTAAAGTAAAAGTTAACCCATGAGTGAATCTCGAGTGAAGGACTTACCAGCAAAACAAAGGTTCCCAAGAACTCAGCCATGCACTCTCTCACCAGAGCGCTCTTCACTCTCATTAAGCGAGGCTGGATCATGGTGCTGTAACTGTCGTTCACACTAATGTCTTTTCTCGTGTCACTCAAGGATTCAGGACAGCACAGATGACAGTGGCTTCTACAGCTGCTCAAACATGATTCTGTTTATCGTCTTGTTACTTAAAGGATTGGCTGCGTGGACATTGGAGGGCCATAACACTATAAACAGCGAGATTATGCTGTATGTTAACAGCACTGATTGCTTCCATCATTAAAAGCATCTACTACATTGTACAGAAAATAATATATATTTTTAACTTTTATTGATTTTTTTGTATGTATACTGTATACACTAAAATTCTGATTGCTAATGAATAAATGTACATTTAAGTCAAAGTTTATCGATACATGATTCTTGTCAATTATTAATTAATAATTGGATTATGTGTTATGGTACTTAGAAACCTCTGATAAGGAGTCACGGTAACTCTTTCAAATGACCTCTAGACTATTAGAAAACAGCTGACCAGTCTGACCAATGAAAGACTTTCATCACTATGACAGAGCAGCTTGGTTATTCTGTATATTATTGTTGTTGGTAAAATAGTAATGAGTTCAGTGCATACCTCTACTGCCATCTTTAGGAACACAAGAGAAAACGTTTTTTTGTAATTTAATTTTACAAAATCAATATAAACTTTTTAATTTACAAGTATGAACAACAGATTTTTTTAATACAAAGTGTCACATTAAAGGCTGGGAAATTGCTAGATGTTTCAAAACATGTTTCAAGCATAAAAAGGATTAGAGCTTCATCAGTGCATTATCCTTCAGACTGGAGTTACAGTGAGGTAGTTTTTCTGGATTTGGAATTATAAGCGCTTTTGAAAATACACCTTAAACAAGAGCTTAACACTTCATTTTCAGTGTGTTACATATTATATCAAATACTTCAGTGATAGCTCTGTGGACATTAGTACTGTAAGTGTATCCTTATGTTTTCAGTGGTTGATGCAGAGGATGTCGCCGTAGCACCACGTTGACCGGACCGGGGGCTAGTTTTCGGATCAGAGTCCAGGCCTCGAGTCGCCTCATGCCCACCACGCTCACACCATTTATCTCCAGCACCTCATCACCCGGGAGCACCTTCTCAACAGGACCGCCTGAAATTGATTCAAAATATATTATGTACAAACAATCATCTGATATGTAACTATGATGACTGTAAATAGCAGGAAACAGTGACTTGCTGTAATTTGAAATTGACTTATTTTAAATCTGTTTTTGCATATGATTCTTGGTTGATATAAATGCATTTGTATTTTTTGTCTTCATTTGACAGGACAGTAGATTACAGGAAAGCAGGGAGTGACATTCAAAAAAACTGTCATGCAGCTTGAATGACTAGTTCTGTGTAAGCTTTGTACCGACTGAGCTAAACTGGCACAGCCCAATATTATTGAACTTTTTGGGGTCTTTTTGGCTTTATTAGACAGGACATTATATTGATAGGACACCAGGGGAGTGGGAAGAGACATTTGGCACACTGGTCATGAGCAGGATTTAAACTCACAACATGGAGCAAGCATTGTAAGCTTTATGCAATATATGGGTTGCATGCTTTACTGAATGAGTGAAACTGTGCCCCAATATTATTGCTTTTTAAAGTAATTTTAAAAACAAAGTAATGGTAAAAGTCAAAATTGTACTTACCCTGAAAGATCTTTTGAACAGTCAGAGGTTTATTGCCGAGACTGGAGCCCACACCACCCTCCAGACTGAAGCCTATATCCCTGATGTTCTTTTGCAGACACACAGTGATATGTTGACCTAAGAGAATGAAAACTTATCAGTGAATTTGTTTTAGTTACGACTAACATTTAAAGTTGCAGCACCTGATTTTGTGCAGTATAAAACAAACTCTTTCTCATTGCTCAGTCTCACACAAACCTGGAAGTTCTCAGCCCACAGCAGCTCTAAAAGCCCAATTTTTTTGGTATGCTGTACTATCCACTGTGTTATAATTTTTGCTCAAATACAATGTAAAAATATAATTTATATAAATAAAAATAAAATTTAATGCAGCTTAATATTGCCTTTATCCACTGACCTGTTTCAGTGACTTGAGTTGACACTGGTCCCCGGTTTGCATTCCCATTCATCAGTTTAGAAACATCTGGCTTCTTCAACACAACCACCCCCATCTCACGACTCTTGGCTCGTTTTAGCACCCTCAGGGCCTCCCAGTGCGCACAGCCACTCAGCGCTGTACCGTTAATGGACAATACTATGTCTCCTTCTCTTATGGAGCCTTCCTTGGCCGCCACACCAGAGTGAAACACTTTGTGAACCTGGAACAAAAGTAAATACAGCATGAATTATGGAAAATATTTACATCATTACTATCATTTACATGCACTCACTAGTCACTCTATTATGTAGAATTGTTTACCTATGAGCCTAAAATGAATAGAATATAATTTTACATTTTTCAGGACATGCATATGTTTGAAATAATGGAAAAGCATCACTTAAAGGACCGCAAAAGATCATCTCTAGATTGACAAGATGATTGTGAAGCAGGTGAGATACAGCAGCAATGTACCAAATAAAGTGACCAGTGGGTGTATGTAAGCTTTATTAGGACAGTATCTTACAGTTACTGGTTTGTTCTGGTCCACGCCTCCAGCCAAACTGAAGCCCAGTCCCACACCCATGTCCTTATGTAGCACAACGACATGCACATCTTCATAATTCTGCAACAAAAAGAAAGAATATATTAACATACCAGGAACAGGTGGGTTGGTCTATGAGTTTTCTAAAATAAAAATAAATTGTTAGAAAATGTAAAAAAAAAAAGCAACTTGACTCTGTTTTACTTTTACTTCAGTCCCTTCCCTGACCTCTACAGACTACTACTCTACTTTACATCAAAAAACAAGGTCAGATTGAGACATTTCATATTTTTTTTGTTAACTGTTTTATGTAAGAAAACTTACAGACTACGCCTTTAATTTAAGTAGTTACCTGCAAGTTGTCATCTCCTATGCCTCTAACATCTTCTATAAGCTTGTCCAGTTCTTCGGTGGGCAGCACAGACACATGTGAAAATGCAGACATATCAGAGCTCAGAGAGGCTGATCGTCGACCTGTAGACTGCCACTCATCGCTGTCATTCTCCGATTCATAGTCCACTCCGGCAAAGTTACAAAGATCTGCCAGACTGCAAAAAGACATAGACAAAATAATGTAAACTAGTCAAATAGCCAAATAGTACGTTTTGGTGTTTAAAGTTGCACTACGTGATTTTTACAAAACTGTACAAAAAAGTTTAAAAGTTTGAATGATGCACTCTCCTTCCCTCTCCACAGTCTCACACAAACTAGGATATATCAGAGTAACAAGTAGTGGTATAGAGATGGCTTTTAATTCTTTGAACTAAAAATAAAAATAGCTGTAAATAAGCTGTGAATTTTGAAATTAAACATCAGCTCCCTCATATTATTCCTAACAGATTCGAATCAGTCAGGACAGATAAAGGATGTATCAACCAATGAGCGCACCCCTGTCCTGTGGATGTGTATGATTTGTTAAAAAAAGTGACCCTTAAACAAAACCGCTATAATTTTTTCTCAGATGAATCTGTTCTTTTGATTGAATTATTATTTTTGCTCAAATGCAAAGTAAAAAATATCAGGTAATGCAGCTTTAAAAAATATAAAATTAAACTATTTTACGACACATACCTGAGTGAGAAGCTCTTGTTGCTCATGTTGCTTGTTACAGTAACCGATGACTCCCCAGAATCTGAATCATAGTTTGAATCTTCATCTTTCTGTGTACTATCATCATCGTCATCATCATCATTATCATTATCATCACCCCAGACTTTGATTTGTGGATTCAACCCATCCAACCAGGCATTTAGGTCCAGGACACGTTTCTTCCCATTCATATTATTTGGATTTACAAGGTCAGGTAGGTTGCTGCTGGTGAGAGGAGGCAAAATGTCCAAGTTTTCATTGGTTGGAGTTTTGGTTTCTTCCTTTGGGGTATTGTTTTGAGTTTCCCTTTCTTGATGATCAAAAGTAGTGGTTTTTTGTGGCGCTGAGGTGGGTGAGAGGAAAGGTGAATTGTCTGGGGTGTTTGTCGGAGTTTTGTCATTGTCACTAACAGGCGCTGAACTTCCAGAAATATGATGTTTTTTCTCACCCAGGGATGCAGTGGAGTTAGCAGCAAAATCTGGCTTCAAAGAACCACTGCTTGAACTGGCATCATCATCACTTGCGTCCACTGGGCTTTCAATTTTGGAAAAATCAGTCTCATCAATATTGAAGTCTTTAGGAAATACTGGATAAGGGTCTTTTTTGAGTGGAAGATCCAGTGTTGTCTTGAGTTTGGAATATTTCTTAAACTCCTCTGAATACTTGTTGTTTCGTGATTCTTTCTCAGTGCCCTGTTTTATCATATTTAGATTAGTTTCATCCACAGAGATAGTCCTCAGATTCTGCTCTTTTTTAATTGATTTGTCCCGTTCAATATCATCATATTTTTTTGATCCAAATGTCTTTATTTCCGTGACTCCCTCCTCTTTTCTCTCCCACCTGTATTTCCCTGTCCCTATATCCCGATCAGAGCTACTCTTCTGAACTCTTTCATAGGGCATACTGAGGTGTGCCGGTACCGAAAACGTCCGTCTGGGAGCGCTGGTTTGTGCTCGCTGGGTCAGAGCTTCAAACTGGTTAATTTTATTCCTCACACTTGTCGCTGATGGTTTCTTCTCATTTGACTTGAGCTGGATTTTCTGTGAATTTGACTCAAACACATCGTCACTTGTGCTGTCTCTCTTCATCCAGAGACGTCCTTTTTCCTCCATTTGATCCTCAACTTTCTCTGTGCTTCTGTCCTTTACAGACCAGCGTTTCCAGTCCTGGTCTTTGTCCTCAAAAGTATTAGTTTTAGTTTCTCTCGTCCCAGGACACACCTCAGATATACCCTCTAAGACTGCATTGGACTGTGTTGTTTTAGCCATTTCCTCTGCAGCTCTGGCGGCTCTTATTTGGGCTGCTTTTGTGCACCTGCTCCTGGCCCGGTCCAAAGATCTGGTCCCTATATCTGACAACTCTGTATTTTGAAAAGAGCCCCCTTCTTCTTCACCGCTGTCTCTGTTCCACTGCCCCGATAGTGGTCTAGTCCTGTTAATCCCAGGAGTACTAGAAACCGAAGACTCTTTAAAGTTTGTCCATGCAAGAGATTCCCCGCTTTGACTGGAGCTTGGTCTGTATTCTCCTGATGAAAAGCGTCTAGGGAACGTCCCACCTAAAGATGCTTTTTGAAAGGACGGCTCTTGTGTTCTTGTGTTGTAATCACCAGTGTTATCAGCCATAGAAGATCCATACAGTTTTTCAATACGCTCCAAAATGCTGTGACCTGCTTTTGGCCCAGGAGAAACAGACTGGGATCTCAGATTGGATGGAAGAGACTGTCCTCGATTGCCTCTTGTCAAAGCTGCCCCTTTATCACTGCCTGGGTTAGCTGTGTTATAGACTTGAACTGTAGACAGCACCCTGCTTGGCTCGCGGTCAGCACCTTTGTTGTCTACTATTCTATTTGTCCATATGTCAGTTCTGTAGCTTCTCTCAGGGCTTTTGGCACCTGCTCTCCAATCAAGGCTCTTACTCCTAGAGGACAGGGTGGACCTCCTCCTCTCTGTCCTGCCTTCTCTTTCTAAATTCCTCAAAGGGTCAGTGACAAACTCTGTGCTTTTCAGTTTGATAGACATTTTATCACTCTCCAAACTTTGACCTATGACTCCACTGCATGTCTTTGACTGATAATGGGGCATTGATTCACTCTTCTCACTGATGTAAGTTTGGTTTCTACACCCCTCTTGCTCCTCTTCTCTCTGGGACCTAGTGTTTCTCCAAGGTCTAAGGTTATAAGACACAGAGTTGGCTGATCGGACGGTGAAGTTTGCTCCGGTCCGCGTGCTGTACTCTCTCCTTGTTGTGGGGAGCAAGCTCATTGTTCAGAAATACAATTAATGTCCAAATGCAAAATAGTAAATTGTCAAAACTGCTTCTTCACTTATTGGCGTTATGCAGGTATATTCAAGTCTTGCAAAGAATTTTAGAAGTTGACATCTGCCCTTAATAGCTTGATGTGTCCTGGGTTTTCCTTCAGTAATCCACTTGGCAGCACATCTTCAGCAAACAGCCTAAAACACCTGCCAAAAATAAAAAAGACACATTTTCATTCAGAGGACTTACGGTGCCAGTTCAAATTCTTTTGTTTAAACTTAAACAATAATTTTACTGCTATTTTTCATACAGAAACTCACAACATTCTGCCAGTATAACACATTTAACACATATAACAAACATTGTTATCTTAACTAATTATAAAATGAAATTAGATTAACTTTTATCAGTGTGTGGTCTTTATTGGCCCTCACAATTAAAAAAAACATAGTTGAGGGCAATAAGTCAACTGGAGTGTGCTTTTAGTAGAAACAATAAGACAGAAGAAGAAACCTCAGTGCTGTGTCATTTTGTCATGTGCCAATACATTCCCCACATATCTGAATAAGTCCATTCACAGAACAGGTTTACTAAAAATGTACCCTGCTGAGCACAAGTATCATAGCGGCTGTTTACACATGCAACATACTCGAGACATACCCGTCAGCGTCAGCAAAACCAGGAGCAAAAACTGGAAAAACTCACCCAACGGCAATCCACGTACCATAAACATTGACTAAAAACTCTCTATTTTATGTAGCATTTATGTATTACTTTGAGTTAAAAATGGTCCTTATTGAAAATGACTAAAAAATCTGGAGAATTCAGATAAAAAATGGGGACAAAGGGGGATTGATCTGGCATCATTGAGGGGTAGATAGCAGGACTGATAGCCTTACACTATCAGCATTGTCAGTGAAACTTCTTTGATCATTTTGCATTAGTTGTTGATTGAAATAGATAATCCATTCAATCACTTAGTCTAGCCAGGTTAGTAGATTTTAGTCTTATCATGTTTTAGCTTTTTAGCGACTTAGTTTGGTTGAGATTACCAGTGGTTGCAAAAACTCATTTTACAGAAACACCTGTTCCAGGCCATCTAACTCCCATCTGCATAATCTGGCCAAGTCAACTCCCCTTGCTCCAAGAATTGAAAAGTAAACCAGGAATGCCACAAACACTCAAAAGTAACCAATAACTAACATAAATATACAAGTTTATCCACTGTCTTCAATTATCCTAAACTTACCTTTGTAAAATTGATCACCAAATCCATTTTAAGTCCTTTTTAACGATATGAGCTGCTCCACTTTACTCCTCTCTTTCCATCAGGCCTTACATGATGGTGTGTATACAGTGAAGGCAACCTGCCACACTGGTTTAGCCTCTTCTTTATCCTCCTGTAGTTTAGTCTGTGTCTCTCTCTCCTCCCCCTTCTATTGTTACTCGCTCGCTCTTTCCCTATTCTCACAGCACTGCTTCCTTCCAGTCCTTACGATGCAACCCTAATAGTCTCACCATGGGATACAAGCTGTAGACACCAAACATCAAATCGTTGGTGACAACATGTGACTAAAACATTTCGTATAGCTCAAGGCAGAGGATAGTGAGGAATGTAACAGGAATGATATTGCCCAATACTGGGTTATAACAATGTCACCACACCTCAAGCAACCTAATCATCTTGACCAAGCAGGTATCAGAATACATAATAACATAGCACCTTTAATTGGGACCAGAGACCGCAGAGGGCTCACGTAAGGCTGGGAAATACCAGCGGGGATAAATATTGTTGCTAGCATGGCTCTTGTATTACACACAAAACAAAACAGAGCTGCAATAGAGAGACATGGTTCCTAGAGTCTGTGGGATTGTAATGTCCACTGAAAGCGCCTGAGAGTATGGTTAAATATGTTCCAAGACTTTTTATTTGTATGTACTCTTAATTACTGATTTTTTTACATAAAGTTTTTTTTATTAGATGTAGTTTGCCATTTAGTTAAAATAACAGTTTGTGTCTATCCCCATACCTTAACCCCCAACAATGGGTCCGAAATAAGTTTAAAAGAATGAAAAAAGGAAGTAAAAAAAAAGAAGAAGAGAAAACCGAAACTAAAATGAATTTGACTAAAGCTAAACCCAGAACAAAAATATGACTAAACTAAAAATTACTGTGCAAATGCTTTGGGCAAATGATAGTAAATTGGAAATAATATTTTAATAAGTTGTGCAAGACATCATTCATCTTTTATTGGTCCTGGATCACTTTCTGCATTAAGATTATTACAGCATAATACCACTATGACACACAGTAACATAAGCTTAATGTCTTGACTAGTTAGATTTTCACTTGATTTAGCCACAAACAGTAAGTCTGTATGGAATAAGCATTAAGAGGCAAAAAGATGTAAGCAGCCTACAGCCACGGCACCGTTATATTACATGTGTGACTGACCGTAACCAAACCAGGCGCAAGTCGGCAAAAACGAATCAGAGTAAACAACAAAAGAAGTTCAAAATATAAAACTAGTGATTTTTGTTTTTTGCACAATATAAAAGTTGAAATCACGAAGAAGCCACTATATGTTTCAGCTAAACGTAAAGATTTTCTAAAAGCATGTAATTTGTGTTTTAAAATGCGTGGTTTCAAGCTTTGCTTCTCGGCTCTCCGAGGGCGTGCATTAATTATATTATTATTATTTCTGAATGTTGTTTTAACGTCTTGTCTTTAACACCACCTAAACATTGCACAGTACTGAAAATACTGAAGTAGAGCAAGGGCCAGCATAAAACTAGGTAAATTTACTCTCTCCTAAACTTGAACTAACCTAATCCTGGAGTAAATCTGGGTCTAAAACGAACAAGTCCAAACAAAGACAAAGAACAAAAGGTCTTGTCTTATGTTGTAAACATACAATATTTGTTTTAAGCTACAGTAAAAAATATAAAACAGGAAAAGGAACTATTGTCGCTTGTAACAAAACAATCTATAAAAAAAATATAAAAACAAAGAATTACAGGCAATATAAAATGAAAAAGATAAAACTACTCACAGTTAAAGACGTTAGCTATCGTCCTGGTATTTTGCATACACCTGCTACTGTGGTTGAGTCAAAGGAAGCTGTGGCTGTGATGAGCGTGCTCACTGCAATCTGATCTTGTGATGGCCTGGTCTGTTTGTGTCTGTAGAAAGTAAAGACACCAAGAGTTACTTCGGTTCTTCTGCATATACAGTATGTGGAGGGTAATTGTCTTCACAGACAGATGTAGTCAGGACTGAGAGCTGTTATGAGTGGGGGAAATAACTCCACCACCCACAACTGTTCCTGGTGATATAATAGTATTCACTGTTTCTGCAAAAAAATATGCAAATAAATCTTGTCTAGATCAATCAGATACAATTGTATACATTATTTTGGCTGTAGGAGGAAGGCCACTCATTTACAGCATGGGAAAAGACAGAAAATCAGATGAAAATAGTTGAAAGAATGAAGACTCTTGTATTTTCCCACTGAGTATTTTTGTACTAACAAAGAAAACACTTATTGTGTGTGCCCTGTGTGCCTAGTACTAGCAACAGTACGAGATAAATAGAAGCTGTTGTGAAGAACCAGCGGTCCAGCAGATGGCAGAGAAGGACAGTAATTTCACTGAAGTGCAGTAGTCACGTGACAAAGGCGGAAGTCAACAAACTAGAGCCTTCAGCAAAATGCAGCAACTTGAATCACTTCTCTTTTCTGTGATCTTGTTTCTACTTTTTTACTTTACACGTTTGTAAGACAGTTAGAATTAAAGCCAAAAGCCTCTAACAAGTCGAGCTTTGGTAGTATTTTGAGTTGTTACTTTGTTTACATGAAGATTTAAAGACTGTTAAAGTTGAACGATCTGCTAAAGAATGGCAAGTGAACCTCCTCTCTCGAGCGTCAATGTTGTGCTTGTAATGGCATATGGAAGTTTGGTGAGTGTTTTTGTCGTTATTAACTGTCAGTGTATCTGATTATCTGTTTAAAACGTACTTTTTTAAAGAAATCAGTTTGAAGACTTGTTTTATCATAGGTGTTTGTTTTGCTGTTCATCTTCATAAAAAGACAAATTATGAGATTTGCCATGAAGTCTCGAAGAGGACCTTATGTTCCTATCGGACACAATGCACCTAAGGTTAACTTGGACAAAGTTTTTCTCCTTGAATGTATGCAAATGTTTTACAAAAGGTTTAATTGTGTGTGGGTTTATTATATGTGTGTCTGTACTTTAGGAGCTGAGACATGAAATAGAAACCAAACTGTGCCAGGTTCAAAATATCCACTTTGAGCCCCGCTTACTTTCCCCAGATGACAATAGACTTAACTCTAGAGACCAATCTGGTAAGAAACCCCCAAATATTGTCCAGTTCAGTAATGAGATGACATTTACAGGTTCTTTGTGCTTCATAGGACCCTGTGATTACTTGTACAGGATGAGAGCTCTAGATGCTGTCAGAGATACTGGTAAGTACTTCTTCCATTGCGTTTTTGGTTTTCACCACACCACACTATACAACAAACATGTTTGACACTTGTTTTTCTGTTAGACTTCCCTTTTCGTGAGCTCGGCGGAGCCTCGACGGCTGTAACGGGGAAGAGGTTTCGGACGTGGTTACTACAGCTTCGAACGTCCCACTGCCTTTTTCAGAACAACCAAAGCTCTCTCATCAACACAGTTTTGGAAGGCTACAATAAAGCCCGCCATGGCTCAGAGGTCACTGTCAGTTATTTTCCAAATCACAATTATTCCGTTAAATAAATACAGCTTTACACATTTCTCTCTTCTGTTTTCACTGTAGGCTTTTGGAGAAGCTGAGTTTCTCAAATACCAGGAAGCCCTCACTGAACTGGCCTCTGTGTGAGTATATTTCATTTTGCTAATCCTTATGAGGAATGTTGATTGTGCAAAGAAGTTAATCTGTTATTTCTTTTTCAGTGTGAAATCTTACAATAATAGCAGTGGAACCGCGAGCCACCAGACTGCAGCCAAAGACCTTACCAGTAGCCCAGAACCAGCAGGCCCCACCTCTCCCACTCAAAACACCTACCTCATGTCCACTCAACAGCGCAGTAAGAGGCCCCGGCATTTCCTGGAGCTAAAGAACTTTAAAGACAACTACAACACACTGGACAGTACACTTTAAAATCATTAATATGCCTTTGTGAGGGGGTCAAGTAGGGATGCACCGATACTGGATCAAAATATTGTTGCCAATCCAAGCCTTGAAGGATCAGTTGATTGGTAAATGTAGCCGATACTGGATCCGATATGATTTCTTATACTCTAGTCTTATTATAAGCAGATGAATAATGTGGCAACTTATATTCTATTACACTATAACTCGCACATTATAATTCTTATTGATTTCTGGCATACTTACTTATACTTCTAATAAGTTATAAGTAAAAATGCAGAAGCCAATAATGTCGTCGGATCGGTGCATCTCTAGGGTCAAGGACAAGATAAGTGCCTATAGATTGTAAAGAATGAAGTCACAGCACTGCCTTTGTACCTTACACATAATTCCTGGTTTAAAGATGACTAACCACACACTACTGATACTGTGCTCTTACCTGAATGTGGCTTTGAATATACTGTTACTGCATGGCTATATTTATATAAAGGAAACAAGAGCCATTGCACTTAACTAGAAAAAGAGTTGTTTGACCAAAAACCGAAGCATTAGACAATCAATATTTATTGCACAAGATACAGTATGCCTATGCATCATTGTAACAGCAACTTAGCATGTCTACTTCTTGTAATCGTGTCATTAATGTAAAATGTTGTCTTGTGTCAGTGGCTTACACAGAGGAAAACACCACCATTATGGCACTTGTGTTTACATGTGTATCTGTTGTAAGTGCCTATTGTTTTTTAGCCTTAAGCTTTGTTTTGCACAAGCCATACTTGATGCCACAAACTATGATGATTGCTTTTAAATAATTTTTTAACAGTAAGACATTATTCTCAGTGCAATTTACCAGTATTTTCTGTTAAAATGTGAATGGAACCAATAGCACCCACTGTCTTTTACTGACTACT
>JAVQKG010425984.1:0-23521 GCA_036025885.1 Hypseleotris bucephala | reverse complement strand
ATATGTACATAATATGAAAGTAAAATAAACCAGTCAATAGACACAACCAAAAGGGCTAGACCCTAATCGTGGTAAGGAAAAACAAACTAAACAAAAAACATTTATGGAAAAAGAGAAATCTTTGAGAGAACCACAGTGATAGAGGGATCCACTAATGTATTTGAACTTGCTGCATTTAACACCATGTCTTCAAACCTCCCTAAACCTGCACATTCTTATACAGAATGTTAACGGTTAATAAAATATACTTGTATTCCTTGTAGGGAGCCTTTGTGAGTGAATATGTGGGTGAGATGATAGATGAAGAAGAGTGCAGAGCCAGAATCAGACATGCTCAAGAGAATGACATTTGTAACTTTTACATGCTCACACTGGATAAGGTAATCTTAAAGACTCCATATAATACATAATATTGTGCTGTTTTAAAAGGAGTGGAAATGCTAAACAGATGTTATTCTAGGATCGAATCATTGATGCCGGGCCCAAAGGAAATGAGGCTCGCTTCATGAACCACAGCTGTCAGCCAAACTGTGAGACTCAGAAATGGACTGTGAATGGGGACACTAGAGTGGGATTGTTTGCACTTCAAGATATCCCAAAAGGTAAGAATTTACAGTAATGATGACTCTTTATTTCACTGGATCCATATAATAACAACACATGCATTATATAGGGGTGGAGTTGACGTTCAACTACAACCTGGAATGTCTTGGCAATGGAAAAACTGTTTGTAAATGTGGTGCGCCAAACTGTAGTGGATTCTTAGGTGTTCGGCCAAAGGTAAGTATCTTGTTTTATCTCCTATCATTCTTCTCATGTAGTAATTTTTGATAGAGATTTTGTATTTCTTTATAGAACCAACCATCAGCTGAGAAAATCAAACTAAAAGAGGGGAAGAAGAGGGCGTATGGGAAGAAGAAGAAGCAGGAAGTGAAAAAAGAGCGAGAGGATGACTGCTTCAGCTGTGGTGATGGAGGCCAGTTAGTCTCCTGTAAGAAACCAGGCTGCCCTAAGGTCTACCATGCAGACTGCCTCAACCTGGCCAAGAGACCAGCAGGTAAGAAAAGTCTGATGTTATTTCAATTGTGTTCAATCCCTTTACGACTGAAGCAGGACTAAAGATGAACTTAACTAGGAATGAACAAGGACTAAACTAGGACTAAATGAAGACTAAAACCTAACTAAATCTGGACTGGCCGGACCAAAGCAGGTTTTAAAAAAATCATTGTGTTTCAGGACGCTGGGAGTGTCCATGGCATCAATGCGACGTCTGTGGTAAAGAAGCTGCTTCGTTCTGTGAAATGTGTCCCAGCTCTTACTGTAAGGAGCATTGTGAAGGCATGCTCTTCATTTCCAAACTTGACGGCAAACTTTCCTGCAGTGAACACGACCCCTGTGGCCCAGACCCGCTTGAGCCGGGGGAAATTCGGGAATACGTTCCCAACACAAACTCTGCTAAAGCCAGGACTACTACCGCTGCTCAACAAAAGCCCTCATCTGTCCCAAACTTGAAAAAAGCAACCTCTTCTGCCTCCATCAAGAGCTCCACTGCTGCATCCAGACGAGAACCACCCCCTCGACTTTACATCAACACAAAGACTTCTACCTCGAGCTTTGTTCCCAGCAGCAAGGAGTTCCGTGCAGACAAAACTGAGGGGAAAACCTTCGCTCCATTGTCATCCAAAAACAAAGAGGATGGAGAGGTGGAGGATGGGGAGGTGTGTGGGTATGAGGTGGAGGAGATTGAAGATGATGATGAAGATGAAGATGATGATGATGATATCTCGGAGGATGAAGAGCAGGACGACGTAGCTGAGGTGGAGATAGTCGTGGATGACGATGACGAGGAGCCAGTGTTTGGGAGTGATGAGAGTGAAGGAGTAGATCGGTACAATACATGGCCTGACGATGATGAAGATAATGATGAAGACAATGGTGGTGATGGTGAGGATGAAGAGGAGGTGGAGGACTGGGAGTCAGATGTAGAAGTGGACAACTAAGTAACAGACATTTATTAGTAAAACAACTTGAGTTTAATATTTTGGTACACCCCTTGAATACATCCTTCACTTTGATATTGCCTTCTCATCCCGAGGCCGCAGGACTGACACTAGGGATGTGTACTGGTGCTAAGCGTTTCTTTATACTTATGGAAAACATGTTTATTTGTTGTTTGGTGCTGTTTTTTTCTGCTCTATCTCACAACATTGTTTACATTTTTTAGACTTTTTAATGAATTATAAAAAGTTGAAAAGTTTCTGCAGACCAAACTCGTGTCTATTTTATGTTGTTTTTACTGTAATAATAACTTGTCTTTTAAAATATAAAAATAATGTTCTTACTTGTATTTTTTCCAAGTTTATTTTAGACACTAAAAAATTTTCCAATCCATACATGTCACAATTTTCAGTGGTACACTAGATAAGCATGCTAAATAATTCTACACAGAGCTATTCCCTTATTTACTTAAATGTAGCTTATTTAAAGTCTAAAAATGATGGAAAATGTAAAACGTGTTTCACAACAAAATTATGAGAAAATTCGTCCCCAAACCAGTGCCACAAATTAACAAAACCCAAGATCTCAATGTAACTATTTAATTGTTTCTAAATAAACATCACATCAGGGGCTGCTATGCCGCCTGTCCACTAGAGGGCGCATACAAGTTTGCTTGACTAAAGAAGAAGAACCGGATGTGGCGTAGACGCCGAAGAAGTAAAATGGCGTTGTAGATAAAGATAAACACGACGTACGAGCTTTAAAAACAAGATTCGACCATTTTTAACAAAGGTATTCACCCATCCACCTACCATCTGGGTCTTTGCAAGGTAAGTATTCTTTACACGTTTTGCTTTCAACAAAACATGAATCTTCCTAATCGATGCAAATGTATTGGTTCCATCCTGGAGTAACGTTATAGTTTTTACTTCCTTGATAAAGAAGGATAAACATTGTGTTGTTTTTGTGGGTCTAGGGTCAGTCATCATGGCTGAAGAGACTAACGCTAGTTCAGAGGGAATAGTGGGCCTGGATGAGCCCAAAAAGATGACCAGGGAGGACTGGAGGAAGAAGAAGGAGCTCGAAGAGCAGAGGAAGCTGGGAAATGCTCCTGCTGAGGTCGACGAGGAGGGAAAGTAAGCTATAAAGCCTGTAAACTATAAGACTTGTTGGTTTAATAATGTAGGTAATATTAATATAAATTCCCTTTGTTTTTCTTTCTAGGGATATTAACCCTCACATCCCACAGTACATTTCATCCGTACCATGGTACATTGATCCATCCAAAAGACCAACACTTAAGCATCAGAGGCCACAGTCTGAAATTGAACAACAGTTTTCAACAATTGGAGAATGGTACAAGAGAGGTGTACAAGAGGTATGTAATTAGATTGTGCCGACATTCAGATAGCATTTTTGTATTGCGTTGTTTCATAATAATAAAACATCATATACAACAGAACACGGTTGCCACTAAATTTCGAAAAGGAGCCTGTGAAAACTGTGGTGCAATGACACACAAGAAAAAAGACTGTATGGAGGTATGGGAAATAAGCAGCCTATTAACATTACTCTTACCTTAGCATATGATATAATAACTTCATACTGTCCCTACAGCGGCCAAGAAAAGTTGGGGCGAAGTTCACAGGCAACGCTATTGCCCCCGATGAGCATAGCCAGGTCAACCTCGATCTGGATTACGATGGAAAACGTGATCGCTGGAACGGCTATGACCCGGAAGAACACCAGCGCATTGTGGAAGAGTATGCCAAAGTTGATCTGGTATGATTTTAAAATGTACTTTCTTTTTTCAGCGTCCAGGCCTATGTATTGTGTTATTATTCTTTTTTTTATTTTAATTCAGGCCAAACGAACACTTAAAGCACAGAAGCTACAAGATGAGCTGGCATCAGGAAAACTGGATCAAACTGTAAGTTACAATAAAGAAGCACCTCATATAAAAAAACCACAGTATAACAGAAGACATTAACTATATTTTTAATTTTAGGAACGGGAACATGACAGTGAAGGTGAGGATGAAGACAAATACGCAGATGACATTGATATGCCAGGACAAAACTTTGACTCTAAGAGAAGAATCACTGTCAGGAATCTGCGTATCAGAGAAGACACTGCTAAGGTAAGCAGAATTTATAAGGAAAAGGTCAAAAACAGACAAGAGATAATAGATTTACTAACTTATTTCATTTTTTGTCTCTAGTACTTGAGAAATCTGGATCCAAACTCAGCATACTATGACCCCAAGACCCGTTCAATGAGAGAAAATCCTTATTCCAACACCGGGATGAACCCAGACGAGTCAGTATTTCATTTATAACATGCAAACATATTTAAAAATATCACAAAACTACATGTATTTATTGTATTCTGTTCTAACAGAGTGGGCTATGCTGGAGACAACTTTGCACGTTATTCTGGAGACACAATAACCATGGCACAAACACAGTGTAAGCCACAATCCATTTCACCTTCCCAAATTACTTCCTAAAACCTGACTTGGTATTGTACTGTATTGTGGGCAAAGTAGTGCGATGTACTTTGTAAATTCCACTTTCTATGAAGCATCTCTCATCGATGTATCGTATTGCGTTTTAGTGTTTGCCTGGGAGGCCTATGAGAGAGGTTCTGAGGTCCATCTTCAGGCTGATCCCACAAAGCTCGAGCTGCTTCATAAATCTTTCAAAGTAAAAAAAGACGCTTTTAAAGAGGAACAAAGGGATAGCATCCTGGAGAAGGTAAACCATTGGAATATAAGATGGTTGTATAAATACATGATACAGTGTGTGTATGGAAATATCAAAATAATGACTGCTGCAATCTTGTTTCCATTAGTATGGAGGCGAGGAGCATTTGGATGCCCCACCAAAGGAGTTGCTATTGGCTCAGACTGAAGACTATGTGGAGTATTCTCGTCATGGTGCTGTATTGAAGGGACAGGAGAAGGCTGTGGCTCGCTCCAAGTACGAGGAGGATGTTCTTAGCAACAATCATACTGTAAGGACCTATATCTGTATACAAATAGCGTTTTGATTTTTGTTTTACATAAAGTAAAAGCTTGTTTCTTGTAGTGCATTTGGGGCTCTTACTGGAAGGATGGCTACTGGGGATACAAGTGTTGTCACTCTATGGTCAAACTGAGTTACTGTACTGGAGATGCTGGAATTGCAGTGGTAAGTACCTCTCCAATGTCGTTGTTTTGTTTATTTATTATATAAAGGAGGCATCTACAATCATATGCTTTCTATTTGTTTTCCCTTTAGAGCAACTCGAACTGTGCTCCATTTGAAGAGGGCTTAACTGAGCCTCAGGAGGAAGAACAACCAAAATCTCTGCTAGAGGTAAATGAGAGATTTCAATATGCAGAAACTAAAATTTATTTCAAAAATCATTCTAAAAACATGCACATTGAAATTAAATTGACAGATGCATCGGGATAAAATGGTACAAGAGAAGAAGAAGAAAAAGAAGAAGAAGCACAAGAAACATGGCTCTGACAGCAGTGACTCTGAGGACGAGGAAAAGAAGAAAGAGAAATTAAAGAAGGTAAGGATTTTTTGTGATATTTTTTAAGAGATTTTGACCAGTTTCATGACCTGCTGAATCTTAATCTTGACTAAATCTTTTTTTCCTTGTCAGGCCCTCGACGCAGAAGACAAACGAGTAAAGCACGTGGAGGCCATAATGCAGCTGGATGAGAGGAAGAGGCCTTACAACAGCCTACTGGAGGTGAAGGCTCCCACAGAAGAAGAGATGGAGGCCTTCAGGATGAAGCGCTGCCGAGCGGACGATCCCATGGCCTCCTTTCTCGGACAGTGACACGTTTTTTTGTTCTTGTTCTACAATAATTTGCTTAAGGACTGAATGTGCATCAAGACTTTTTAAACGTTACATTTGTTAGCACTGGCTTGTATATTATAAGAGAACTACATACTACTGTACCTTCAAACACATACACCACTGTGTAAATAATAAGGTTTATCTGTTTTGATCATTTTGTAGGATTCTCTCAAAATCCTGTTACACAGTGGTAATGTGGAGTATTTTTAATAAAATACCTTTAAATGACCAAGGACCATTGTCTGTATCAAATTTGTTTTTCTTTTTTTTTAGTTTTCAATGTCTTTTTTTTTTTTTTTTATAACTGAAGGGTTTTAATCAATGGCCTGCATCAATAGGATTTGATAAAGTATCATCAACTCTTAAACCAGTTCCTGATTACTGAATGTTTGTTGATAGAAATTTGTACATTCATGTTTTTTACCTTTGCATGACAACAGCTTTTGAATACGTAATAAAGTACAATTCTACTGAGCTTCGCAGCCAATCATTCATCCTAATAAGGGATGCATGATTAGCTTGGTTGTGCAACACTGCTCCACTGACTCAGATTCAATGACATCATTGTGAAAGTATTTTTGGCAGATAGCTCTCCCAAACAGGGCGGATGTTATGGACTGAGCTGCACATTTCTTTGTGCCTCTTCATTCGGACAATGCTCTGCCACCAGTGTTCATGTTGGAAAGTTTACAGGGTTTTGATGGAAAATGGCCATTGGCAATGCAGTTTTATCTGGTGGTGAGTCTTGTTAATATTGTCATGCATGTATGGCAACATTGTCTTTGTCTTTATGTTCTTTTTATGTATTGAGAAGCATAATTGTAGCACAGGTTCTTTAACTGGTTTTGTGTATCTAACAGTAAAGTGTCCTTATATAATTCTGACATGCTAAACCTTATACTCTTATTCTGTTTTCTGCAGTGACCATGATGCTGCAGACATGCGTTACAGTGTGTTTGTTATCAGTTGTTTTCTCCCAGTCGACATTTTCCCCACTCAAGAAAGGTCGCAACATCACAGTCCACTCTTCTCAGCTGGTTTGCAGTCTCCCTGGACCTGACGGGCCTATAGGACACCCTGGAGCCCCTGGACCACCTGGGACCATAGGGCCCATGGGTGCTCCAGGGAAAGATGGCCCTGATGGGCAGGATGGAGACAAGGGGGAGAAAGGAGACAGAGGTACAGAAAGCAGCTGATCATGCATACAGTTAATGATATAATACTTAATAATTTACTCTTTTAGGAGATGCTGGAAGGACTGGAAATCAAGGCAAGCCTGGGATAAAAGGCCGAGATGGTGTCATTGGTAAGGCTGGTCCACGTGGACTTAGAGGACTGAGGGGTGCCCCTGGATTCATCGGACAAAGGGGAGAAAAAGGAGAAACTGGTGACAAAGGAGCAGGGGGAGCTCCAGGAGGGTGTAACTGTGGTTCTACTGCCCGCTCTGCCTTTTCTGTGGCTGTGACCAAAAGCTATCCCAAAGAGCGACTGCCCATTCGCTTTAGCCGGATTCTGCTCAACGAAGGCAATCATTACAATGCCAGCAGTGGAAAATATATCTGTTCTGTCCCTGGAGTCTATTATTTCTCATATGACATTACTTTAGCCAACAAGCACCTGGCCATTGGACTGGTACATAATGGACAGTACAAAATAAAGACATTTGATGCAAACACAGGTAACCATGATGTTGCCTCTGGGTCCACTATTCTTCGTCTGGAGGCGTCGGACCAGGTGTGGCTGCAGATATTTTACTCTGGTCAGAATGGACTATTCTTTGATCCTTTTTGGACAGATAGTACTTTTACTGGCTTCCTCATCTACGCTGACCAGGACTATCTCAATGAGGCTGACAGGATGGCAAACACCAAAGAGGACAGTTGATAACAGTAATGTTTTTATTTTAAAGTACAGTGTAAATAGTAATCTCATGGTATTTTATGAGGATTTTTCTCTCTGATTATGCATTTCAACCAATTTGTATTCACAGCAGCAACTGAATATGCAGTAGGTAGGCCCATAATTGAGCACAAGGTGGCGCACCAGCGAAGAAAATTTGTCAGACTGCTTTGATGCATGGCGCGTACACCTAAATTATATAGATTATATAGACTATTATAAATTATATTTATTCACTGTATTAACTGTATAATTTTGTATCACGTGTGATTTTACTTTAGGCTTAATGTGCATTTAGCCGCATTGTTACATTGTTCCATTACAATGATTAATTTTAACAAAAGGGATTCAATGTTGACATGTTAGGAACTGTGAATTAACTTTCGTCTTGTTAAAACACTGTTTCACAAATAAGATACGTGAATTATATTCACACAAATTAAATCTGCACGCGTTCACAGACACATTGGATTTGTAGTCCTGTTACTACTCCTCTACAAAACTACAACTCCCAGAGCGGAAGAAGGCTGTACGCGTCGAGCGCACGAGCCTCGCACCGCAATAGCAGCAGCTGTGCAGCCGAGCAGCTACTTTGTTACAGCGGAGCCACTGAAGAGAAATCGGCTCTCGAGAAAATCCTAAAAAGTGTAAAAAAAATAAGAGAAAAACGGCACAGCTCCGGGTCTGTTGCTGTGACTCTTTGGTGGCAGCTGTTTTATTAACTTGACAGATTGTTTTCTCTTCGAAAAAAGCGGGTTTGTCAAAGTTGCACCGAAGAGGAGTTCATTGAGGATGTCGGACTGAGACAAAGGGGTCTGAGGGGCATTCCCGTCGGAGCGGTAAGTGCCACATGTAATAACTACCAACATCAAACTTTAGGCTATCCTGTTTATTGTCTTTTTGTGAGTATCTGCGTTTTCTCGCTTAGTGTTTTTCACTGTGATTTTTTATTTTATTTTGAACGATCCGAAATTTTCTCTGCTCGGCGGCTTGATAACTTGTGCCGAGATAATGCTGATGTCTCGTGGTAAAACACGATTTGACTGATAAGCATTAAGCTTTTATGTTATACGATGCTGGATAAACTGCCTAAACCTTCTCTGTAGCTGGTGTTATAGGCCTATGTGCCATAATAACATAAGAATTGTGACTGAATGGACCCACAGCGTGGCTTGGTGGGCATTTAACAGTCATTTAAATTCCCCTGCAGAAGAGCAACACTGTTTCAGAAAGGCGTTCACGAAGTTTTTCAATAACTTCATCCTTCCTGTTGTAACATGCTAGTGTTTATTTTGTCTGTATCAGTGTCCAGATAACTGTAACCTTTACGTTTAGTCTAACTTGTTTTGAAATTTGCTTAGGCTACATCAAAACTTTTATTCCAGTTTCATGGCAGAATCAGATAACTGCTGTGTGTTTTGGTCTACCTCACTTGATTTTCCCCTAAACTTCGTCTTGTTTTGGAAACATGTGTCTCAGCAGGTAAAACTTGAATCTTTAAGCCTGCTCTGGATGGGAAAGATGGAGAGGGAGCTGCAATGGTGGAAAGGACAGCTGGCTGCAGATATCCATCAGTCCCTGCGTATCAAGGTGAGTGTGACATTACAGTAATCAAGCACTACTTTTTTAAATATGGCGATAAGAGTGTTTATTGCTATTGTTTAGTATGTTGCTGTTAATAAGCCTTTGAGAACTGGTGCTAATGTAAAACAAGTAACATACAATAAGATAAATACAGAAGTTATACATTAAGTGGACTAAAATGACAACATAGAGCCTAGACACGGATAAAAGGATTGTGACTTCTTAATTCAAATGTGTTATAGATATACATAGTTTAGGTATAGTGTTCAAAGACTGGTGTTATAGATTAGAAATTCAACTAAATCTGTTGCTATTCTCTATCTAGACCTGTATTGTTTTTACTCTGTATGCCATCTGCATTGTAAAATGTTGAGAAACTACAAAAATTAAATGTGCTGCTTAATACCTCAGCACTTATCCTGAATCATAATGCTATTATAGTCGTGTTATACTTTAGTTAAGTATTTTTCACCCTTGTGCAGATTTTCATACCTTGGAAAGTAAATCCAATCACACAGCCCTCTTATCTCTTAAACAGGATCTAAATTAGATTACATGCTGGAGTTTGGTCTCATTAATTGTGAATGTCTTAATTAACCCTGAAGCGTGATAATTTTTCTTCCCACGTGTGTCTTTAATGGAGACATCTGTCACTTGGCTGGCATCTCCAGTCTGGTGCAGGGCCTGTCCTGTACTTCACACAACACAGGGGGCCAAGACACAGTCAGTTTAAGTGACTTTAACTCATCTTTCATAACATCATATATGTTGTATGTGACAGAAAGACTGACGTTTATTGAGCATTGTAAAAGAAGGGTTTGTAAGCTCCTATAATGAGTCATTGTCTTACACACTGTGATGTGCACAATGTTTGAGTCATAAAGATCATGATGCATGATGAGATGGAAGCACAGTGTTCCCAAGAAACACAGCACTGGTTTAATGTTGTTATGGGTGCTCTCTATACCATGATCTCACTATGTTTACTTGGCATTTAGAATGAGTTGAATGGTTGTAAATAGGAAGGGTATTGTTGTTGTTAGGATAAAAATAGGTGATCTGTAAATGAATGAAAATGTACTAGCACTTTACCTCTGTATTTCCTATCCGGACTTAATGTAATACAAATGTTTTCAAAACCTTCCACTTTAGATTTACTTCTCATATCTGAGTTCATTCTTACTCTAAAGATGATGTGGCCATCAGTTGCATTTGTTAAACTTAATATTTGCTGTTTGTAACAAAGTAGCTGTTTTGCCTGAGGCTGGAAGAAAAACTACTATACACTAATTCACTGCTCATGCATGTTATTGTCACAGGCCTAATTTTTCTACACACTTATTTCAGCAGCATTATACTCGTTGCACATTCTCCTAATGAATGTTTGAACATTAACAAAGATGCTGGTAAAAAAGACTGCTCAGTGCTCAGATTTCGTGCATGGCGCCCACTGCCCACAAAAGCTCTTTAATGACGTCTTTGCTGCAGCGGTAATGCCCTGATGTGGGAGATAGCTGCACTGTGGAGCATGTGGCAAATTATCAGACATGCAAATCAGGCCCAGGCAGCTGTGGAATCCTTAATTATGATGCTGGTCCCCCACAAAGGCACCTCTAAGGCACCCCCTCCCCTCCCTGCATGCACCCCTATACCCCCATTGCCCCATCGGTACCCCAGACAGACAGATGGAGCAGCCAGTGGGGCAGCGCTGAGTTCTGGGGTGGACCGGGTGCTTGGTCTGGTGGTTGTGCTGTATGTGGATTTGGATTGGAGGGGGATGTTGTTTATTTTTAGATTACACTGAAGTGTCTGTCTGAAAGTCAGAGTTGTTTTAGTCGCACTTAAAAACTTTGTTTACAAGGGCCACTTGTAGATATTCTAGCTCTAAAAGATAATACTAAAAGAATACATATTTGTACTGTCATCTGCATTTTTGTTTTAGCTCCAAAAATTACAACATACAATGAACAATAGACAATAACACAATAATTGACTTGTAATTTCTGTTGTCCTAGAAATAGTGTATTAGAGTTTAGTTGTAATTTTCTAACAGAAACAAAGAAATGCCCTTGAGGATCTCAGGAGCAATTGATTGTAATAATAGAGTAATATCCATAGCAGTACTAAGTAGTATTTGGTAATGTTCCTGAAAAACAGCAGACATGTTGTTTTCAATATCTCTTCTGTTCTAAAGACCCCTCGCTGCTTTAGCCTAAGTAGATTAATCTCAGATCACCATTTGTTTATTAAGTCTAAAAAGCTCTAGTTTACTAGACATAGAAAACATTTTAGGAAACATTTTGAAAAAACAGCTTAAACCAGAAATAATCCTGAAGTGTTGTCACTGACCTAAAAGGCAGATTTGTGTGCCTCACTGGGATGACACCGCAGGCTGATTCAATGCTAATGTGCCGAATTGTCTTCCTTCCACTTTGAAACGCATGCAGTTAATTGAACATGAATGGAAGATATGCTATGGCTGAAATCTAATCCTATCTGCTGCTCTGCCTCTGCAGGAGAAGACATGCCCCCCTCAATCACACACAACCCACCGCCTGCACCCTCTGCTCACAGACCCCTGCAATGACCCAAATTAGCTCCCGCTCCCTGCAGTGAGCTTATATTAAATGAAATTACAATCAGACTGGAGCATAATCAAGCATTTCTGATGACATATTGAGTTTAATTTTCTGCTGCGATATTTTTAGATGTTTATGATGCCTCCTGACAGCAGTTAAACCCAGCAATGGCTCACTATTCTCATGCATATTCTTTACAACCCCCGTGTTTCTCCAGCGCTGCTTCCTGCCCCGCTCCCCCCTGCCCTGCTCCCCCCTGCCCCGCTCCCCCCTGCCCCGCTCCCCCCTGCTGTTTACATTGCCCTCATGGCTCTTTCTTCTTCCCTACAGGAGCTGAAGTTACCCGTCTACAGGGCCCATTCTCCACAGATTGGCATGCGTCGCTACTTCGCAGATCTGTTGGCTATCTTGAGTAACCGCTACCAGCTATGCCCCACTGCGCGTCACTTGGCTGTCTACCTGCTGGACCTTTTCATGGACCACTATGATGTGGCTGTCAAGCAGCTTTATGTCATTGCCCTCTCCTGTCTGCTTCTGGCCAGTAAGTCTACAGATACCTGCACTAAAGTAAAAAGTAAAAATTAAATTAAAATAGGTGATCTTCTATTATCATAATTTTATCTTAGTCCTGCCCCTGGCCTCTACAGCAACTTCAAATCAGAGTTTGAGCATCTCAGCATCATAGAACAGAACAAGCATTTTTTATTTTATTTTAACAATTTATTATTATACAAAGTAGCCCTGAACACATTACTTTTCTGAACACAGAAAGTACATTGTGAATAGTTTACTGGAATAATATCCTAGGAGGACTTTGGACTAAATCAGCTTGCGCACAAAATGTACCCTGTATTTGTAGTGAGCTGAGAATAGCAGCTGTGAATGTGGTTTTTGCACACATGGTACAAGGTGAAGTACTTCCTGAAGCGAGGCTAATTTGAGTTGGGCACAAGCTCGAGTGTGTTTTTCTAGCGCTCACAAACATGAACCGAAAGACAGTTTAGGTGGTTTCTGCTCTAAGTAATGTCTAGTTGCTTTATTGCCCTTGTTCTAAATAGATTTTTAGATTAGGTTTTCTGTACATTAATGCAGCCCTTAGCATCATGGGTAATTAGACTAATGATGCCATTAAAGTGGGAGTCTGGAAGCAGGCCTACTCACTTGGGATGGCCCTGGTGTGTGCGTGACATGATTTTAGTTGTGTTCTAGCTCCGTCCATATCTGCAGTCACACTAGTCTTTGTGGTAACATGCATACATTTGAATGGGACTTGAAAGAGGTTTTATTCCAAATCAATCTCTGGAGACTCCCAGAATAGCGTTGAGAATTCCTCAAATGAGCCCATTGTGGTCATAGGATCTTCTACTATGCTACTATCTTGATTAATCAGATTTTTATTGAATCTTCTCATTTGTGGTGTTGCCTCAGTCAGCCTCTGCTCTCTGCTCTAACTACAGGGGACACACAGGGAGCCTGTCTTGATTGATGATGTCTTGAAAGGATGTTTGATTTAAAGTTGTCTTGGTTTTTATCTCTCCTGATGCGCTCTGGAATCTGGCCTAGCTATTGAATTGCCTCCCCAGGTCCTCTGACTCTCGCACACACTTACACGTCTGTTTTTAATAATGTTCTGGTTTCTTTGCTCACTTAATTAATCGCTGCCTCTTTTGTGTCTCTCAGCAGTCACCTTTTAATCCTGTTACTCCAATGTGTTTGCCTGAGCATTCGTGTTTCACGGATGAACAGCTCTTCATTTACTGCAGGAAAATGACGGTAACTTGGTACTTGAGTCACCTTTCAGCCTGAACTACTGTTGTCATGATGCTAGATTTTCAAACTCAGTTCAAAGATACAAAAAATACCTACCATTTTAGAATAAGGTCGAATAATTAGGGACAAGAAAAGAAACCAATTATTTTTTAGATTAAACATTGTTTTACAGGTTGTTCCTAAAATTTTGGGGACAACCCTAGCCTGAGCAGTTACAAACAAAAATTTGGGATGTTGTAAAATTTGTGTATTTGTATAATGAAAGTTGTGTTTTTAAGTAGAACCAGATGATAGTAGTTAGTGTACAATTAAGGAACCTTAAATTTTACCCAAAAGGTAAATGTCCCCAACTTTTTGTGACATGACATCTTTGTTTTGGCTGGTTTCATCTGTGTTGCTCAGTGAACCTGAATAGGTGAAGGGTCTGCGTACTGTGAACCAGTCAGATTGATACTGGCTGTAGGCCCTGGAGCCCGGGGGTGGGAAGGGGAGGGCTGTGCTGCTGAGGGGCACCTGCCATATGCTCCCCGACTCAGGCCTCAAACAAAAGCCTGTCACTGAGCAGGACGACCAGAGGCCTTCAGGAGGGGGAGGGGAGGCAGGGGCTGAGCGGCGCTAGTGTGCGCTGGTCCGGTTAGAGCTGTTCAAACATTATAGCAGCAATTCACCATTCAACATTTCACAAATATTCACTCCTATCACCGAAAAATATTTAGCTTACCAAGTACTATTGCCAACTAAAATGAGCCAGGACTAAACTTGGCCTATACCACAGGATAAAATGTGGTTTAAAAATAAAATAAGGACAAAACTGAGTGAATTTTATTTATATTATTGCTGTGATTGCCTAGTAAATATGATGTTATTGTGCTTTTCCGCTATGCCTTCAAGTCCACGCTGCTTTACAAGTGAAGTTTACAAAGGATAAACAGTTACTTAAACCTATACTTCATTTGCACTAAATAGGTCTAACAGGTCTAAGTCAAGTCTAAATAGAACTAAACCAGAAATGAAAAGAGTAGTGTCTAATGACCATCACGCAGAGCTGTCCGGTCCCGGGATAAGCAGTCAGGACGCTGGGGGGCTGGGAAGTGAGTGGAGCGGTACTTCAAAGGCAGATCTGATGGTGGCTGATGTTGAACAGGATAGAAAGGGGAGGGCGAGGTGGTAGCGTTTCCAATAGGACATGTTACAACTGAGCTACTCTCTGCAGGGTGCTCCAAAACCTATAGAAAATTCACATTCCTCTTAAGTCCGAGGGGAGGATTGTGAGTGTTAGTTGTGGGCTTGTTAGAGGTAATGTCAAATGATACTAAATGTTGTAGTGAGATTCCTTCATCTGTCAGCACATTGTATCTATGATGCAGCCTCTATAAAGTTGCCTTGCCCTCATACACATACATAAACATAAAGACTCTCCCTGGTCACGCACACATTAGCATCAGGGGTCAAAGGTGGACCCTAGTCGACATTGTGAGAGACGCCAGGGCAACACGGACTATGAGGAGGCTGTGACGAAATTTCACAGCCCCAAATGAAAGATGAACTGGCAAATAAAAGCAGTTTAAAAGAACAGGCAGCGTTCTGGGAGGCAGGGTTGACAAAGACTATATGGTGATTTATTAGAGCTGCGTGATTTAAGAAAAACATATTTGATGACCATGTTGATGATAGCAATACCTTTTTTTTGCCACATTTATTTGCATGTCCAAATTAACTTAAAACTGAACAAGGATTAAAACAAGGACAAAGTAGGACTAAATGTAGGGAATAATTACTTTTAACTGTGTTTTTATTTAGAGTTTTGTGGTCCCGGCATTGCGTTCGCTGATGCTGCAAAAGTCCTACAATTTATAATTAATGAATGTTGGGAAAATGAACAAACACAAAAAATGCATAGCCACAGAAACAGATATGCTGTGCTTTGTTGATTTTGTTAGTTGGTCTCGAATTTCTCAGCTGCCCCTATCTCTTTAACCAATCCCTCCCCGCTCCACCACCCCCACCTCTGTGTAGAAGATTACACCTGGGCCTGAATCTCTGTCCTAACTATGACCTCTCAAAACCTAAAAAAAAAAAAACATTTTTCTCATCATTGCAACTGTACAATGTAGGGATGTGTGATATGGCAATAAAAGATTGTATTGTTAATCTGGGAAGATCGTTAATTGTGCTACAGTGCATTCATTTATCCTCTGCTCTTCACCTTCATTATAGTGTAACAATGCCAGTGTTGAAATTGGTCAAATTAAAAGACAAAAAGTTCAAAATCAACTAAAATCATTGTGATATTATATTTGTACCATATCGCTCACTTCTAATTTAATATCTAAACATATGGCAGCCTACATAAATAGTCCTTATAGAGAGGTTTATAGATGTAGTCTTGTGTGTGAGGCCGGTGGCTGACTAACGATAGGATGATTTAGCTGCATTCCAGGTGAACTGAACTCACGTCAGAGGAATGCACCATGTCTGTGAACTGACAGCACTGACTTGTTAATGAAATGGTAAATTAAAAGGTTCAGCAAACCAGAATGATTTAGGTCTCACTAGAAAGATTAATTAGTCTGTTTTGTGTTTACCAGAACATCTTCAAAACGTCCAAACCCCTTTGTTTTTCTCTCTATTTGACCTGACCTCCCTTAATCTTATATGTCCCCCATAGTATAAACCTCACATTAATCTTGTGTTTTTAACTCTTCACTAAATAGTTTTTTTCTGATTCCCATCTTGCATTTTCCAGCAGTACAGTAAAACCCATTATAAGATAAATACAATTTGTAAATAGCTAACAGATTTTGATAATGTAAGCAAAAAAGGCTGTAAAGGTTTAGCAAAAGTACACGTGGCTCTAAATTGGCTCTAAAACATATTTCCACATAAAGTAACTCTGATTTTGTGGGAAACTTTTAAGCAATAATTGTTCAAGCTTGCAGCACAATTAAATTCATGCTGCAGTAGTGTTTTGACCACACAGCAGTTTTATTAGTGCTCTCTGTGGCTGCTCAAGTTTTGCCTTACACCTTGGGGAGTCACTTCTGTACTGTACTTCAAATATTATATTTCTCCTTTGAAGTCTTTTTAAAGGCCCCCATGCTACTTATATGTTTCAGTAGTAAACCCAGTAGTGGTATCACTGTGAACAAAAAGCAGATAGACTTGCACTTTTGTCTCTGTAGATCAAACAGGGAGGGGTTAGGAGGAGATTGGGGGTGTAGTGTTGTTGTTGATGGCTTTTTATGACGGCGTCTGTGTGGACATAGCAGTGAAACAGCAGCTACAGCAGGCTACAGAGGATGTGAGGGTGAGAGAATTGGGCAAGTGTAGACTGGGACCATTTCACAGACACTTCCTGTTTCTGGTGCTGAGACGCCATTACTGCCTTTCTGCTAATTACCCTTTCGGATTTGGGCTTGCAGGGCGGCTGTTCCACCGACACCCCTCCCCTCCCTCTGCTGCTCTTCCAACCATCTCTCTATTCCTGCTCAAAGATACTGGCTCACAGCACCATTGATAAAACTGACACTTAAGGAGGAAGGTCTCACTACTTTAGACTGGGACATAGAGATGCAAATGTCATCAAAATAGAAGTGTTGAAATTTAAGGTTTCAGTTAAAAAAGAACACACTCAAGAGCTAGGCTTAATGGTTTTAAATAATTTTGTCATTAAAATAGAAATACATATTTGCCAAATGATATTTTTTTACTGTTATTCTTTACATTTCATTAGTAGATTTTAGGTTGCTAACTGTATTATGTCTCTAATGCTAATCCCAGACAGACTCTTAGTGATGTCGTTCATGTTTGTGGAGCTAAATCAGTTAAAGACAGTTATTTATGCAAATCCAGTGACACAGAATCACACAAAAAATGAATAATTTTTGCTCACTTTGCTAATTTTATTAGTAAAGAACAGAACAACTTTGAAAGTATTGCTATATTTACTAAAACCTTTGCACAGTACAACATATCATAAAATCATTTGCCAGTTTATTACATTTTCCATCTCTGCCTTAAACTGTGTCACCAAGCCCCCAGCTGCTGTATGGGGGTAACCTGACACCCCTGTACCCTCATTCTTAAAGTTAGTGGAGAGGAGGCCCGTTGGAGCTTGGGATTAAAGGCAGGATCAGTCCTTTTCATTGGCCACAGAGTCCCCAAGGCCTCAGGGTTGTTGCTATGGGAGGGAGGACGATGTGTTCGACGACAGGGGGCTTTGAGGCATGGCTTGGCTTTAATATGCATTTGGGTGGCCTTAGACTAAACTTCATAGACCAGACTGGCTTCATAGTGCCTAACATATGTAACCCATACGGGTTAGGGTAATAGTTACGCTTTGTAGCCGCCAGATGTTCACTAATCATCTTATTGGCTAATGCCCCACTGGCCACTTGTTGTGTTTTGTTTAAGCTGGGCCTCTATATATGTCTTAAAGTATCTACACATCATAATGTTTCTGACTTAATCTCAGGCCCATATAACAAAAAATATTTAAGGAATGTTTTAATTGCTGAGGCCATCTGTTTTCACCCCCTTTCCTGTATCTAATGATGCTGTATTACATGGTAACAGTGTAATTGGACTGACTGTAAAAGCAAATACACTGTTTTTGTTTTGCCTCATTCCACTGTACATTTGATGTTTATTTAAGATGCAACATACGGCTTCATTTCAGATTGTGTTGTCTAGATGTCATGTTATGAAGCTAGCCTCACCTTTGATTTGAGCTTTTATGCGTTATACTCTTCAGTGATGTCTGTCTATAATTGCCATAGAGCTCATTAAGTTCTTCAAATCAAACACGCAAAGGTTGATAGTCACATTTGCCTAATTTGCCGCACTTTTCCTACCTCTTTTCAGGTAAATTTGAGGAGAAAGAAGACCGCGTACCTAAGCTGGAGCAGCTGAACTCTCTAGGCTTCATGTGTAGCCTCAACCTGGTTTTGAATAAAAGGGATTTGATCAAGATGGAGCTGCTGCTGTTGGAGACATTTGGCTGGAACCTGTGCATGCCCACTCCCGCTCACTTTATCGACTACTACCTCCACGCCTCGGTGCAGGAGGGAGACCTGTACAACGGCTGGCCTCTGTCCTCCTTCTCCAAAACCAAGGCCTTCATGGACAAATATACACACTATTTTCTGGAGGTCTCGCTACAAGGTGAGATGAGTGTTCTTCGTTTTGTTAATATGTTGTGCTCAAAATGTGATCGAAATACTTTTAGTTTCATTTTTAGCTGGAGGGAGTGTTTAAATGCTGATTCTTTGGTGTGTTACGTGGTTATTAACTCCATGATTACTGGGCCTATTGACATGAAACAAAAAAATATTCAAGTCCTGTGTCAATACAATTTATATAATTATCAACTAGTCACCAACAGTTAGGATATTATAGGTTGTGTGTCCCTTAGTAATAACCATGTTTTTCAGAGGCAAGAAAAGTCCAATAGAGTCCATGTTAAGCCATAAAACAGCAAAGCCATCTACCCAATCACTAACAAAAAATAATCAGGTTATTTTTTCCCCTTTTTTTCCTAGACCATGCGTTCCTGAGTTTCCGTCCGTCCCAGGTTGCTGCTGCTTGTATCGCTGCGTCTCGTATCTGTCTTCAGATCAGCCCCAGCTGGACCACGGCTCTGCACCTGCTCACGGGCTACACCTGGGACCATCTCACTCAGTGCATTGAACTGATGCTGCTGTAAGTACACAACCACCACATGTGCCTGTCTCTTTACAGTACTTTCAATCTATAGCCTTTTCTAGTGCATGATTCAAATTCTAAATAAATGTTGTTGTAGTACTTCTCAAATTGTGATATAGGTGCTGGTGTTGGTACCAGCTCTTTTGCAGTTCATATCTTGATTTTTTATTTAGACTCTTTTGCTCTAGTGTGGATGGCTGTATTTGAGCATGTTTTCTTAACCATGTTCAGATCAATAAAATAATAAAAACATTCTTAATTTTCCCAGTGCCCATGACAACGACGTAAAGGAGGCCAATAAACCCAAATCCACGCCCCCTCACTCTCGGCCGTCCTCTCTGCAGCCACAGCTCCAGCCTTCGCCCCATCATCATCATCATCTGTCTCCAGTCTCCGCTATTCACCGACCCTCCTCCTCATCCTCCTCTTCATCCTCCACCACCACTACGCCACAGCTGCTCTTTCAGCCTGATGCCTTCCCACATATTTCCCAGCATTCCCCCTCACTGTCCCAGCTGCAGGCCCTGGCAGACTCCCAGGCCCTGGCTCCTGTGGTCAGTGCTTCTCAGGACTTTCTACAGAATCACAGAATGGGTTTGTTAACTCCAGCTATCACCCCCACTCCCGGTTTTCCCTCGTATCCAGGTTTAAGCTCTGGACTTCAGCACGGCGGGACAAGGGGGCTGCCTCTCCAAGGGCCGATTTCAATGCAGATGGCACTCGCAGGGGAGTCGCGTCACTGTCTAAGCATGGCCTACAGCGGGGGGTATCTAGGCGCCCATCACACGTTCGCGACGGGATGTTTCGACAGGTGACGCCAGGAGACGGAGAGGGAACTCACTGCAATGCTTCCGTCCCACCAACAAAATCCAAAAAATCTCCCATTCACAGACATGCTTTCCCTCTCCGTCGCCAGTACTGCACCTTCGTCTCAGCCCTCCTCTTCCTCCTCCCTCGAACAGAGACGCCTCAAACGCAAACAAAGGGCCAAAGGCAAAACTGACCCAGTAGAAGTCATCACCCTGACGTGAGACATCGAGGCATTGAGAAACTGTTACAGACTTATTTGATAGAATCTGTCATCACTGTGAATGAGATCACGACTAATACTCTCCTCATTCAGTGCCTGCCTCAGTTTGTGTCAAAACTGAGATGATTTAAGACATAACGTCCTTCACAGGCAGGTTTTGCTGCTGTTTTTATTTAGTTTTTTACTTTTTCATTTCTCATCTCTAAATTGAAGACTTAAAATTCCAAAACTGAAGACTTAAAAATCAAATGTTGAAAGAAAAAATGTTTAGCTGCTCCTTGTGAGAAACAAAATTATTGGTTAATGACCAAGATTTTAGGCTTTTTCACAATAATTAAGTGAATTGCTTATTACAAAGACAAGAAGAATTCAAAATATGGCTTTTATTACCTCCATCCAAAGTTAAACTTAGAATTCAAGCTCTCTGAATTCACAGATTTTATGCTAAAGTTACAATGATCCCAATGTCCTCAGCTTTGTTCAAAGAATATGTTTTTAAGCCGATGTGACTGGACCACCTCAAGCAGACGTTGTGTTTTTGATTGTGTGTTGTACATATGATAAATTGCTGCTGCCTTTTTATGAACTGGTTCTGAGTCTGTGTTGACGATGTTTACATGAACCACTACGTATCAGGGACTAAAATACTTGAAGAAGATGCCATTGAACCACACCATAGCTTTTATTTATAATGTCTTATTTCCTTATGTTTTTTTATTTAGTGTAGCTTTTTTTATCATGTAGGAACACACCATTGAATTCTAGTTTTGTTTGTACCTCTTTGTATAGTAACTGTATTTTCCAGCTCAGGTTAAAAGGGTTAAAAGCCTTCACATTATTCCTTATTGTGCTTTAAGTGGATGCTATCAATGCATCTATGGAGGTTCTTTCTTCCTCCATTTCATCACTGGATCATACCTTTCCTCAAACACCAGCTACTGACTGAAGACACGAAGCAGATTGTACTGGAGTCATAATTATGTAGTTGCGACTACTCGTTTTTCTTTAGGTTTCGGGTAAACTAAGTCTAGTCTTTGGACACTGGACATCCTACTGTATCAGTGCCTTGCTAAACTCCACCAGCCAACATGTAAAGTGACTGACAACACTCTATGGCCACTTTATTAGGCAGAGCTTGAACCCAATAAAATAATACTTGGGGTTGTATGCTGTCTGCTGTGGGATACAACATGTTTTACAGTACGTTTATTTATAGTTTTTGTCAGACCTGGGTTGGAACTTTTGACAATTTGATTTCCCGATGCCTTTGTATGATTTTATTTAGTTGTGCTATACTTTATTGAGCTCTCATAGATCTTTCTGGACATTCTCTGCAAAACACCAGAGCAAGAGTAATTTCTGAATACCTCATCTGCATTTAAGTTGCTGTCTTGTGGCTGATTAGCTATTTGCCATATAAGCCCACCTAATAAAGTGGCCAGTGACTGTATATTTTTAACTGACTGATTAGCACATATGAGATACCATGCCTTTGTTTTATGTGTACAATTTTCACATTCCTTTTTCTTTTTTTAATTAGTTGATTTTTATTATGATTGATGCTTTTGATGTGGACTAGATCATTGTTACATGTTCAAGAGTAACTTCTCATTGAGGTGTCAAAAGTGCAATACATTGTTTTTTCAGTTGAAACTTAACCACCACCACAACTGTTTGGTGCACACCTCATTTTTAGTTATTTTGGAGAAATTTGACTTGCTTTTTGCCATAACATGCTTCTAATGGCGGTGGGCATCAATATTGTAGGTGATTATGTTGCATATTGCAGCCACCTTTCCATGTGATAGATTTAGCTACAAATGTTTCCATGCATTTTTTTTCTCCTGGGTTAAAAAGTTGAGGTTGATATCGCACCAAACACACTCAATACTAGTAATAGTAATAAAATAACACAGTAAACTTCCAGCTTATTTTTCTATTATTTTGTAACAAACTATAGTGTTGGTTTAAGTGACACACTGGCTTTATCAAATGTGCCATGGAAAATAAACAGACATTTGAACCAAAACAAATGCTGTTGTCTTTTTGTTAAAACATGGCTGACTACTGATGACTCCCACGGGACAGTGACAGAGCAGGTTTTTCACTGTTTGCCAGACGTGCAAATATATTGTGATAATAGTGAGTCAGGTTAAGCTAAACAGTACTAGGAATTTTTAAAACGGTTTAATAGAATAAACGAATTCGATTTTTCTTCAAGCAAGTTAATTTGAAGTGAGCACCCAGAGTACAGCACTGAACAAATGTTATTAGGAAGAAATGCTGTGAAGTAGCAATTATTCAAATGCAAAGTGAGCAAGTCTTTTTTTTAGATTTATTCACAGTATCTTAGCATTAGCATGTGAGCAGCCTACAACCAGCATAAAGACCTTACCTGTGTTTCGAAAATGAATCACATGACGGGACACTCACTCTAAAATGTGTAAACTAAAACTAAAAACAGATTAAACCTTTATTTAACCTAAATTTTAAGTCTCCAAGCCTGCCTAAATCATTTGCATTTGTACGTTGTTTACTCACCCCAAAGTTTAGTCATTCAGTTTTACGGGAACAAGCAGGTATTGTTTTGACTACATGATTGTTTGACTCAGTGTTAGTCATATTCAATAAAGAGTGCAGGCCTTATTCTTAGTATTGAGAGCAAACAAAACCACACAGATGTCATTTTGATCTTACTATGTAATCAGAGTTACTTTATCGGATGAATGCACAGAGGAGCTTTAGATTTATCCAGATATTTACATTACGCTAACTTGTCTTTTCTTCTTTCACCCACATTGGTCTGAACTGTCATTCTTTCATAGCATTTTAATTTAATCTATTCAGCAGCAGTGCACTTTGTCCCACATAGACACACACAAGACATTATTATACCCTCTTATAAAGCTTGGATTTAGACTTGCAAATAGAGGAGTGTTGAGTAGTTGCCCTTTCAAATACTGTGTGCTCTTGTGACAAAGTTGTTTCGCAGTTTCCTAAGTTACCAAACATGTTTTATAAGAAATGACTTAATATTTACAAATGTCCTATAGCTCCTACATGGCAGAGGTGGGTAGAGTAGCCAATAGTTTTACTCAGT
>JAVQKG010425913.1:0-32991 GCA_036025885.1 Hypseleotris bucephala | reverse complement strand
TGTCATAGTAATATCTGTTTTGTAATTTAAAAAAAGACACTTGTCTTTATGTAAAAATTTAAATTCAGACCCTTTTTTCTTTTTTACAAATACTTTTATATGAGTACAGATTTAAAAATGAAGAATATTAATTTATTGATTGTAACACGTTTTATATAGTGCTTATATAAACTCCTTTATTATGTAATGTTTTGTGGATGATAATACATTATGTTTGACAGAATATGCCAGTGGAGGGTCTTTGTATGAGTATCTGTCCAGTGAGCAGAGTGAAGAGATGGACATGGAGCAGATCATGACATGGGCCATACAGATCGCCAAAGGTAACTCTACAAAAACAGATAAAACACAATATTTACACAAATGCAGTATGATGGGGCTAAATACATAAATATTACCATTTTAAAATATTGTAGCACATCACAAAATCCCAGTGAGCCCTTGGTAAACTGTAGTTATTTTTCTTTTCAGGAATGCACTACCTCCACGCAGAGGCCCCAGTTAAAGTCATTCACAGAGACCTCAAGTCACGCAACGGTATGACAACAGCCTTTTGAAAAATGATTACATTTGTGCTATTGATTTTGAACACCTTTTGACTCTTTTTCAGTGGTGATGACGGCTGACAGAGTGCTCAAGGTCTGCAACCATAGTTATTTGTAACCACTTATTCAGTCAATTTGGTTATGTTTACACTTTCTCTCCTGTCCTTGCAGATTTGTGACTTTGGAGCATCCAAGTTCCTGTCTCACACCACTCACATGACGGTGGTGGGGACGTTTCCATGGATGGCTCCCGAGGTCATTCAGAGTCTGCCTGTGTCTGAGACCTGTGACACTTATTCTTATGGAGTGGTATGTGCACAGTTCTTAAGGCTGTATGCAGCACAAGTGTGGATCTCTAGATTTGTCCAATATATTTCTATACATACTATAAAATACAATACAAAGACATGTATGTTTTAGGAGAATTAATCACTCTCCGTTGCCCCTAGTGAATGATTGTGTGAGTGAATAGTTGTCTGTCTGTGTATGTCTCAGTGTCAGCCCTGCAACTAACAGGACATTGTCACAAGACCCATAGTTCCTGGGACAGGCACCAGACACTTGCGACCCCTAACAGAGAAAGTGGTAGAAGATGAATGTTATCTATGACAGCACTCCAACAGTTGTACAATTTTAGACAAAAATTCTCTAGTCTAAATAAACTAGCAAAGCCAAACGTGTAAACCAGGGCTAAAATGGGACTAAGCCATGTCTAAACATATGTGACACTTAGTCCCAGTTTAGCCCTGGCTTAGACCATTCAGAACCAGGTCAGGTCTACTTCTGAAAAAAGTCTAAACTAAGTCAAACCCAGGTATAAGTTAAGTCCAAATCAGGCCTAAACTGAGAATAAACCACAACAAAAAAAGTCCCTAAAGTCTGATTTTGATTTGATTTTTGAAGTTTAAAATTGTTGCCCTGAATAAAAGTGGATCTCATTTTCTCTCTTTTTCTTTGTACAATTATAACTATCTAGTGTCTTACTTGTTCTATTGCCAGACATGAACTGGTCTTCTGCTTTTTTCCCAAGGTGTTATGGGAGATGCTGACTCGGGAAGTTCCATTCAAAGGATTCGAAGGGCTGCAAGTTGCGTGGTTGGTGGTTGAAAAGCAAGAAGTAAGCCTATATGTTATAATTACAAAACATGCTGACACCCCTCTCCAAATTTCCTAAGCATGTGCACCCAGCAAACTTTAAGAGAAACAATGCGATGCTCTCATGATTTCCACTGTGAGCTGGTTGAGGTGGGTATTTTTAGTTCTGATGTCAGTCCTCTGCTCTTGTAAGGCCTGGATACACAGCAGTGGAGCCAGGGCCAGACTCCCCCCCGGCAAAAAAAACTTTACGAGAGGCACACGAACAAAGTAGAATGGTCACTGGCTTGATGATAGTAGTTTTATAGGAGACAGGGGAGAGTTTTTACCTCTATTACTGAATCTCCTTGTACACTCTAACAGCTACATTGTGCGGCCAACAAACAACTCCAGTGAATATGATTCCTGCGTAGCTCTTGGCTAATCTCCAAATACTCTCCCTAAATAACTCTGTCCCGCTCTGTGTGTGTTTTTTCTGTTTCCAGTCTCCCTCAGATATCCCCCTGCTCCACTATAGTACCTCTCTGCTGCTAACCCCTCTGCATGCCCTCTCTCCACTCGTTCATATTTTAGGACTAATCCCAAGAGAAAGCTGTTGCCATTTTCTGAACAGTGCTATGGGGCTGTCTGGGCTCATTCAGACCTTTGCTGAAAAGCAATGTGAATTCAAAGTTCATGAATTAGAAATTATACTTTATTGTTGTTACTATATATAAAAGGCCAAAAATGTACAAAATATATATTTTTGTTATTGCGCATGGCACATTATAGGAATATAATTTGAGAATGTAAGTAATATGTTGCAACATATGTCCTAATAATATTCCAAAAGTGACACAGTAATCATTTTAAGCATTATTTCTATGAATGTCTTTAGATTTCCCTGTATTGCTTAACCCTTGTGTTTAATTTTTGCTTTCCTAGAGGTTGACTATTCCAACCAGCTGTCCGGCAAGTTTTGCAGAGCTAATGAAGAAATGTTGGCAAGCAGATCCAAAGGTAAGTTATTGTGGTTAAAATGTTTGAAATAAACCAATCATCTGTGTACATACTAGAAGCCAGTATCATATGTAGTCTTCTTTTATCTGCAGGAGCGACCATTTTTTAAACAGGTGCTGCTAACCCTAGAGACAATGGCTAATGACAGCAGGCTACCGGATCAGTGTAACTCCTTTCTTCATAACAAAGACCAGTGGAGGTACGCAGTAACCACAGACAAAAGTTTACTTCATGATTCATTGATTCTATGAAGAGATTATGTTGCCCCTAGCACAATAAACACACTCTTCGGCCCATGAGAGAAGTTAAATGTGTGACCCGGCCTGTGCTCTAACTCGAAGTCTATATTAAGCTCTTTGGAAAGTGTCCATGGAAGAGATTCCTGTCCTGGTCCACTCCACTGAGAAAAAGTGGAGGGGTGGTGACTGTAGCAGGGAGGAGGCAGATAAGAATTAAAGTCAGCTGTAAACACAGGAAGAGCAGCAACACAAATGTACTGGATGAATGTGAAAGCTACAATTCTGAGCCAGGGACTTAGCAGAGGTGTGAGATTCTGGGCATATTTAACACAAGTACAGCATGTAATCAACTGTGAGTGAAGTTTTGGTGGAAAGTCAGAGAGGCAGAGGGTAAGGATTGTGACAGTGAGAGAGAATGTGACGGAGTGGAATGAATGAACAGAATGGTGTTCAATATCACTGTGTTTCAAATCTGCCTGTATTTTTGAAGAAGTCAAAAACTGAAAAACCATGCTCAAGAAAACTCCCTAAATTCAACAGTGACCTCTTGTGGTAGCAGCCAGAACCTGCAGATCAGGATCTATTTCCTATGAATATTATAGATTATTTTGGGGAAAGTTATTCTTCTTTAAATATCACTGAATCTTTGTCTCTGATAATTGTATGGATTTAAAATTTCCTTAATTAATATTTGATTACACTTTCTATTATAGTAAAATAAATACGCTCGATTGGGAAATTTGTATGCTAAAGCCTTGATATAAATGTTTAGGTGTGAAATTGAGTCGACTCTTGAGCGCCTACGGAAGCTTGAGCGGGAGCTTTACTCCAAAGAGAAGGAGTTAGAGGAGAGAGAGCGCAGGCTGAAGTTATGGGAGGAGAGGCTTATGCAGAGGTCCAACATGAGCCCCAGCCCCACCTCTCTTCTGATGGACTCAAACATCTCACCTGTGAGTACAACTGAGGACAAGTTTTTTTTGTATAGACCCTTTTTAAAGTTTGTAAACAGGAAGTTCTAAATTCTGGAATGGAAGCAACTGGAGGCAAGACCATAAAATATATTTTAATGGAGAAATTAGATAGATAGAATGAAAGTGGTTTTGACAAATGACAAGCGCTCTTTTGTCCCCCCAAAATGAACTCACTTTTGCCTCCAGTCGCCACTATTCCGGAACATTGAAGATATGACAAACATTTTAAAGGGTCTATGATATACTGTATGTCTATATTATGATTAATGACCATGAGTTGTGTATTTACCTTATTTTCAGTTCTTCTCACCGTTGTCCATTGGCTCGTCTGGTTCCTTCTTTCGCTCACACTCTCAGGACTCTAACAGTGCAGGGGTGAGCAGTGCTGGGGTCAGCTCTCTTTTTCGGACCCTCAGTAACGGAGACACTGAAAGGAGCAGTAGCAGCACACTGGAGCGGGGCATGTCTTCTCTGGACAGTGGGCGGCTGCATGTCATGCTGCGAGGACTGTCGGAAAGATTTGGAGATGAAGATGAAGAGGATGATGAAGAGGGCACCTTGGATGACAGCGGCTGGGTGCAGAAGGATTCAGGGGGTAGTTTAGAGGGTGGCCGAGTGCAGGTGACCCTCAGGAGTTTTCCGGGAGGTGTGGTGGAGAAACAGGAGCGGACATGGGAGGAGCGGGACAGGGACACAGGGGGACTGCAGCGGGGCAGGGTGACCATGTGGAAGGGTTATTCTGGGGGGTTTGGAGAGGGTGATCCAGGCAGGGAAAGAGAAGCAGACTGGGATATAGATAAATCTGATGAAAGAGTTGAGGAAAGAGTGATTGAAGGAGGGATAGAAGGAGGACGCCTGCCTACAATGTTAAAGGGTCTACATGGAGGTTTAGGGGGGCTGGGGGAGATGCTGTCCCTAGATATGGGGGAGGACATGGCTGATATGGACATGAACATGAACATGGGTGACCTGGGCGTCATGAAGGTCACAGGTCGAGGGGTGAGAAGTGAACTGGGGGTCAGAGGTCGCAGGGATGACATGGGGGTTGTAGTCCAGGGAGTACGAAGCGATCTCAGCGAGTCCATTAGCCAAAAGATTAGAGGAGAAATGGGGGTCATAGGTCGAGCCGGCGTGCAGGTGAGCATGCGGGCATCGTCCAATCAGAACTCTGTGAAAAGTTGCAGCGTGCGCCAGGGAACCAAGGTTAAGATGGCTACTGCCGCCATGGACATGATGGAGCTCGACTGGTCTGACAGTGACTAAAGAATCACACAAACATATATGGACATACACAAAGAGATTGACTTGTAAGCACATACAGTATTTGAGCTACTGTAAGTGCATTATAATCTGCAGTTGTAAAAAACTGACCTAAACACATTTCATGTTGTTTTTTTATTTCATTTTTGCTGAACACTACGCCCTTCTACTGTGAAGACATGACAAAAGACAAATTATTTGTCCAACTGACTTCACTATTTTAGTTTAATAAACCTGCTGCATAACAGACTGGTACAAGTATTAGAAAATAACACTCTTGAATGCCTCTCCAAGGAGGCAGAACTGTTTGACAAATCTTCTGCTTATAAAGAATTTTTAGTTTATTGTTTTGATTTGTTTTAAAAACCTTGACTTCTATATGTTCTAGTGTGTGATCTTTTTTTTGGCATTCTCTGTGTACATATATATCTTTCTTTTTTCAATAAATAGAAAACTATATCCAAATGCTATTATTCATTTGCTGTTGTAGTGTTGAAATTAGCAGTTTAAGCAATGTCAACAGGTATAAATAAATAGGTTATAAATAAGTTAAGTTACACACTAAGCAGTAAAGCCACTCCTGCCAGGACCCACTTGGCGGGCCGTTCCCTGGTTTTCAGGCTAAAGGTCCATACATATGTGGGTCCTCTAATCTTAGTCTTGTAAAGAGGACACTCGTAGATATTCCTTGTCTCGTGGCGGTCGTTTGGAACAGCACGTACAGAAATAACTGGCATTGGTGGAGTCAGCTCCTTTAGCCGAGCCTCTGTGATCACCCCGGCCTGAGTATCCCACCTAGCCCCTGGACACAAACACAAGACACACATTAAAACTACATCATCACAGCCTGCAATTTTCCAGTCTGTTGTATAATATTCTGTACCTTCCATAAAAAGTCCATGAACATAGGCACCCTCCCTGGCAGGCTGGTTGAACTCTTCCTTAAATTTCTTAGTCACATCAACGGTCAGGTTCACTTTGTCCAAAGGCCACTCATTCTTACGGGCCAGAGACTGCATCACCGCTGGAGAACAGCAGCAAAGCAGGAAAGAATTCACGGTTTGAGTGAGAAATAGTTTAACAGCAGGGTGAACTGTGCACAAAGCAGTTACCAGTGAGGAATGACTGTGGGTTGAAAAGTCCAGACAACCAGACAACACTGGGCAGAGACAGGTCCTGAGTCCAGCTATCTAATTCTTTACAGCGCTGCAACACATCATTATACCTAACACAAACAAACAGAGTCTTAGAACACATCCATAATTATTAATAATAAACCATTGTACTCAAAACAATACCTACCACACTGACAGGCTGTAGATGGAGGGATAGGCCAGTTTTGTCCAGGTGTCAGGGACATTGTCAAAAAATAAAGCAGTCTGTAGCTTCTCCATCTCAGAGGAGATTGCAAGCTCACCCTTATGAAGATATTCAATGTGAAACAATAGGTATTACTGTATGTTATTTTAAAGGAACAACCTGAAATGTCTACCTTGAGTCCCAGGTCGAGCTCTTTGAGTGAGCGGCGTATTTCGGAGACGAGTGTGTTCATTCTCTCACACTCTTGGAAACAGACCAGGATGTACGGAGAGCGCTCAGCTGTCTTTGATGTGATGTCCGACATATTGTACTCTTCAGGGAGCTTCTCCAACACTTCATCTAAAATTGATTTTACCTGCAGGGAAGAACACACTATTAAAAACGGTTTATTGTTTTAGAAGTTTGCCTTATATTAAATACTAGCTCTCAGTGAAATGTACTTTACTGTAATAGGTCAACACTGTTTTTAGACACAATTGTACATGCATTCACCTTCTCCTCCAGGGTCTGTGAGGCCCCCTCCCCCATCACTGCATCAGGAGACTGCAGCTCCAGCAGAGTGTGGAAAAGGTTATCTGATGTCACTGTCAGAAACTCAATTTCTGCATTGGGGTGCAACCCATAATGCACTGGGCTTTCATGGGGCAGCATCTCATCTATAAAATCATGATAGCCCTGGAGATATATCAAAAGTAAATGTTTGAGAATAAAATCAATTAATATCTATTAAAAATATTTTTATCAACCATTACAATCATACCTGATAGTCCAGATTGGAAGGAACAACAAATCCAGGAGCCAATGAAAGCTTTCTGTCAAACTGAGTAAAATGAGAAAATAGACTTATTAGTCAAATACTAAAAAAAAAGATCCAGAAAGTCATTATTCTATAGTCTAGCTTTTCGGGCAATGACAAGCTAAAATGTGGCCAAAATGCAAGCCAACATATAATACTTTGTAAGTTAACCAAATGGAGTGCATAGATAAAAAATACACTGTAGTGTACTTATTTGAATTCATATACTTACTATGATGAACACAAACCTGATTGGGCTGCATGTATTCTTCAAGGTATGTTCTGCAGAGTCGTCTGTCCCAGTCATCTGTGATATGACCTCCATACATGATTTCTCCAAAAAGATATCTCAAGTCTTCCCATGGTACCTTTGTTATTACACCACAATTCACAATATGGACATTATTAACATTGTAATGAATAAAGGAAATAATAATAATAAAAATCACAATTTACCTGTGCATTAGCCTCCAGGTAGTTATAGAGGACGTTAACTGATATGGTCAAGTCTCCAGTATTAAAGGGATACTTCCTGTTCCAGCCCTGGGGCCCAAACTTCCTTCTTTCTGCCACACAGGCATGGAAGTAGCACAGAGAGAAGAGGATAGTCTTGAACTCCTGCTCACGACTGCACTGGTCCAAGATGTCCTAAAAATAAAATAGAAACATGACTCAAGTGGTCAATAATTTAGATGTATTTTAGAAAATGTTCATACACTAACCTGGTCGAAGTTATCAAGAGCAGCATGTAAGTTGGCATGCATCCCTGTAGGAGGTTCATTGGTGATCTTTATAGAATTTTCCAGAATACCCTAAAAATCAAATACAGTAGATAACTTTACAAATTATTGCTAATGGCTTAATACTTTCATCTAATAATTCATAGTACAAGCTGGGGGTTTGCAGAAATATACTTTAGAAGATGTATTCCCAATCCAAAGATAAATAGGCATGCACTAGCGCTGTATAGGATCCATCTATAATGTACCTGGGGGATTATGTGCTCCTGGGGAGTTGTTGCTGGCTCTGCACTCATAAAAACTCTGTAGTCAGGATGACTGCCCTCACAGCAGCGCTCCAGCAGTTTCTCTAGAGAACTAAGCCAGCGCCCAACCAGGTGGATGTTCTGCATGGAAGAGAAAAACTTAAAAAAAGAATTTGGATAAAATTGTCTCTGTAAAGATAAAACAGTCAAATAGTACTATGTATGAAAGATCAATTGGTGCCAGACCTGCAGTATAACCCAGTGTCCTTCTTTGGCAGCTTGTTCCATGGCAACTTCAGCCACAGCTTCTTGGCCCTGACCCAAGGACACATTGTGAAGCTTTCCAAGGTCAATGGTAAAGCCCAGTTTCCTTCCTGTTAACACAGAGTATTAAAATATCTGTGTATTCACACAAATGTATAAATATAAAACACAAAGAAAAAAAAACAGTATGTGTTAAAAATGTTCTGTTAAAAATGTATTGCAGCTTCACACCCAGAGACTCCACATCCTTAAGTGGGTCGACACCAGGAGAGAGGATGAAAAAAACAGGAGAGGCGGGTTCACTTTCTCTAAAGGACTTTGCAAACTCTGTCTTACGACCCTCAGTGTACTTCACACCCAGCTTCTCCTCAACAAAATTCCTACAATGTGCAAAGAACTCAAACTAGTTATAAAAAAAGAAACGTAACATTTTCTTGTACAGGTAAAGACAGTGTACCTAAGAGCGTAGGTCATGCGGTCAGGTCGCAGGGCTCTCATAATGATCAGTTTTTGCAGAGCACTTTTGCCTTTCCACTCTTGAGGAAACTTTTCTTTCTCTGGGCACTCAGACTCCACTATCTTCTTCCAGCGCTTTGGTGAGCCTTCAATGTCTCGATCCAAACCTCGAAACTCATCTGTAAAACTCATCACCTGGACATTCAATAATCAGTACAAGATTTGTATGTGATAAAACTAAATTCTATGATTTATTCCTACTACAAATTTGCAAACCTTAACGGCACTCCATGCTGAGTTTGAGAGAAATTCGAGTGGGCTGATATAAGTGTGGTCGATGTTGAAGCGAAGGAGGAAGTCTAGCTCACGTACATCTATTTCTTTACTCATCAGAAGTAGCTTGGGCAGAAATCACAATGTTAGTCACAAATATACAGTCTCTAAAGTTGAACCTTACACACCTGGATACCTGGAAAGCCAGCTGAGCCGTAAAGGTGAGCTTGTCTCTCTCAAACAGTCCCCTGCTAATGTAGTTAAAAGTAGAGTACGTAACACAGTCGATGAGTGTGTTAACTCGGCTCGTCACATCCTCACTTTTTTCAGCCATCCCCACCGCCTTGTGGAAAACTACATTAAAGGCCTGATGGTGACAGAAAAATATGTTTGAGCAAAAGTAATTTAGATAATTATTAGACCTTTTAATTTTTGTAAAGCAGTAAAAGCCATCTTGTGGTTACCTTAAGGCTGAACTGGTACATGGAGTTGATTTTGTTCAGGTCGTTCATGATAAAATACAGAAGAGAAGCTCTGACTGCAACGGGCCGATAGTGTTCTCTGGCTTCATTAATCTTAACTTCATTGACCTTGGCTTCTTGGACCTGAAAATGTGAAATGACATATTTTATAACATAAAAATAAATGTCCCCCTTTTATCTTGCCACTGGCACCTTCATCTCGATTTCAGCAGCCGTGTGCTTGGTGGTCTCAAGCTTCTCCACTAGTACATTGTCACCTAAGAAATTGCTCTCTGCAGCAGACAGCCTCGTCAGCAGCTCATCCTCTAGAACCTTCAGCTCGATCTTAAACATGTTTTGCTGCTTGGTCAATTCACTCTGGAGGGCAATAACACAACCCCACATCATTTACTGACCTAATCATGTTTACAATTAGGTGAAATGGTTTGTAGCTGAACACTACCTTCAAATGCTCAAGGTCAGGTCTCTCCTGATTCACAACCTGAGCCAGAAGCTGGTCCTCCAGCCCGTCTCTGGTCACAGTGAAGTTAATGAGTGTAGTCTGTGCTTGTATCTCTGGTTTATAATGAGGATTAGCCAACTTTGTGTGGAGGATCAGTCGGAAATCTGGATGGAAATAGCACTCCTTGTCCCCCACCTTTATACAACTGCAAAAAAAAAATATCATAGTGTAAAAAATTGTTGCATTAATATAAACATTAAAAAAGTGTGTAATTCTTACCTTCCCTTTTTGATAGTGTGTCTGCCCAGCAGTGGGTCTATAACTGGTTCAATGGTTTCTTCAAGATTTTCAATAAGAACAGTTTCTCCTGCCACTACAGCCTGCTCAATTACATCTACATAGCTAAAAACGAAAGAAAAAAACAAAAGCTCATTTAAACAGAACATGTACACATAAACAAGAAAGAATGCTTTTTATAGAAAGGTCGCACTGATTAACACACCCTCTCTGCCCAAGGCTCACCACCTTGAGTTTGTGACCAAAGCGACTTTTTATCCACTTTATTCCTTGTAGCTGCGGGTCAATCAGAAGAGGCCAGCGCTCACCTTAGGAAACACAAACATGATGCTGTGTTAACTTGATATATATGATATATGATCTAAATTATCAGGTAATAAATGTGTATCAAAGCTCACAGTTGGTAAGGATGGTTCCATTCTGAGTGGACATCTTGTCCCCTGGTAAGCCTTCATTGTTCCATTGGGCCACCATTGCATCATCAGTCAGCATCGACACAGGATCTAAGCCATCTGTCATGGGAATGTGTGTCTGAACAGAAAATGATATAGATGTATTTGAATGATGAGTAGTCTAAAGTGTTACACATAAAAAGATAGAGTGAATTTAATGTCAGAATTTGACCTTCTGTTCACGCAGAAATGGCATCCAGAGGTTATCCAGCAGCTCTTTGCGATACTTTTTAGAGAAAGAACCAGCATAAGAGATAAAGGCTGCGGTCAGCAACACATCTCCACAAAGGGTCTCCTCTTGTTCATGATACTGAGCCACAGAATGAGCCCAGCGCACATTCTCACTCTAGAAAAGATATTGTAAAAAGCAATTTTAGTTACTATTTTAAAACTGAATTCAGCAGCTGAATGTTTTCATTTTTTGTAAATCTTTCATGCTCACCTCTAGACCTTTTACAAGACGATTGGCGAGTTCTATTGTGTTATTTGTGTTGTTCACCTCTTCTTGAAACCGGACTTTTTCTGATGTGGCCGTCTTGTATGCTGTGGTCAGACTTTCCAGACTACCATCCAACTCCTACAACATTATATGTAGCAAGATTGGTTTGTACATATTGCCTCCAAAGTAAACAGGTGAATGTTAAATAAAAAAAAAAAGAATAGATATTTTAAAAAAGAAACTCACAGCAAGTTTCTTCCGAATAACATCCAGTTTTTCAGCTGCCTCTGCCAAATCAGCGTTGGCTTGAGACAGACACATCCTCTTCATCTCTACCTCACAGAAAACCTGGAGAGGCATGAGACACTCAGCACAGGGGCGACAACACAAAGCCAGAAAATGAGAAAAGATGCCAAAACTGGAATTTACTTACAAAAATCTATCCAGCAGCAGAAGGGAAATAAGCAGAGAATGTGTTCACTTTCAACATGTTCATCTTTTTTGGTAAATATGCCAACTTGAGACTATTTCCACATTTTTAATCCTACCTCATGGAAGCGTATGATATTAATGACCCAGGCGCATAGTCCCGCTGCAGCAGAGGACTTCTGTTTGACAAAGTCAGGGTTGAACTCTGGGTCACTAAGGTAATCATCTCTGATACACCTCATTGTAGCTTCTGGGATGTGCTCTTTATCAAAGTTCACAAGAGCTTGCAGGAAATCATCCACCTGTCTCACATTCATGTAATCAGCAAATGCAAATGTATTTTTAATTTCAGTGTCATTAACAATTTAATACATGTTTCTACATGTAAATTAAACATTAGTTCAGTTGTTTAGGGAATTCTGTCACTGGAAACATCACCTTGCTCATGATTATCTTGCATGCTTTCCAGCTGCGGTCTTTAGGTATTCTGCCTTGGGGAGCCAATAGCACCAGAACAGCTGCCGAGACATTGGTGACGATCGCAGGTGGGTTGGGAAATGTCCTCAACTCAGTCAGATTCAACTACATCATCACAAAAGTAAATACAACACAATAAATATAAAATTTTGATGTGATGCAATATGATCCATGAAGAATTTTACCCTGTTTAAAGTATTCAGGGCTGCATTAGCTGCCTGTAGAGCAGGCTCAGCTTTGGCCAGGTCATCTTCAGTTTCTTGCTGCTGTTTTGTTACTCTGGCTTGAATCGCTGCCACCTGAAAACAGGTTCAAAATAAAAATAAAAACTACTAGAACTGAAATAAATCAGTCACGTGTATATACAGTAAGTATTTCCACTATTGCACATCTATTGCACTAAACACACCTTTTGTTCTTCCGCATCAGCTATAGCCCTTTCTTGGTTGAGTCTGTCTTTTTGCTGCCCAATTTTAGCAATAAGGGCCTCAATATCGTTATTTCTTTGCCATAGTTCTACTTCCTGCACGGCTAACTTTGCTTTTAAATCTTCCACCTAAAAAGAGGTAAGGATGAAGTAAAAAATAGTTTCAAGATGTAAGTTAGCTTACATGTTAGGCTTTGATACCTGTGCATACCTGTGCAGCAGTGGACTTTAGCTTCTGGAGACCATTTTCTAATCTCTCCATTTTCTGAGTCAGCTCTGTACGCTTCTTTCCCAATAGGTTGCCATAGAGTTTCATGAACTCAAGGAAACTCTTAGGCGTGGTGTAGTTAAAATGCTTCTCATTCTGCTGGTATCTGACACTTACCTGTGTGTGCATTAAACAAGGTAGACTATATTCAATAAAACAGTGTCTAGACCATGGTCATAAAATAAACTAAAATAACTTTTACCTCGTTGACACTAGTGTGAGCAAAGGAAATAAATTCGCTGATTGATGATCTTACATTTGGCTGCAAAGAAAAATGACAAAAGACAAATGAGGTCAGTTTGTAATGAGCTTGTTTATCTTTTTCTTTTGCCATTCAAACCTCTAATCCAGGTATCTTTTCAATAAAAGTAGAGCTGACAGATTGGAGAGCAAGCTGAGGCCAGCGGTGAAACCAGTCTATAGCAGTACAGTTTACCAACGCTGGAAATTTTCGAGCTCGTGTCCGCAAAGTGAATCCCACAGGGGAGAAACACAAGACAACCTGGTAGACAAAAATTAGGTATAAGTAAATATTGTTTAAATGTTGCATTTTAATATCAGTGTCATGTACCTTGAGTTGTCTTCTTATTCGTTCAATAAAAAAGTTCCAGCAGTTGTCTCTAGTGTCTATCAAGCCTAAACCTCTCAGCTCCATTCGGATTGATGTCACAATTATGTCCACTTCTTCATCGCTGAACAGATCGGGAATATCACCTAAAATAACAGAGTAATGAGTAGTATGTGTGCAATTTATTCATGCATGTACTATCAGTGGAAACAGTGTGGTCTTACCTGAAGCCAACATATCATTGATTAGCACCAAGAACCGCTCATCTGGAATCTGGGCATCTGTATGTAGGAATACTGTCCCAATGTTCTTCACTCCCACTTTGATATACAAGGCTGCTATATCACTCTGGATATCATGTCATAGAAGAAACATCAATTCAACATTAATAAACAGAGAGAATAGACTACCACCAATAGATTGCAAAATGGATAGTGGATAGGTCAAGACAGGCTTTAATATATGTCTAAGAGGCTAAAGGGGAAGAAAGGTGTTACTAGCCAGAAATGCAAATGCCCCCACATTTGGCAGGCTGCGGCTAATGTCAGGTCCTGACTACCACATGATCAGAAGAAGCGTGTAGTGTCTAACCTTGAGATCACTGATGCTGTAGCCTTTGCGGAGTGTGATCTGGAAAACCTCCAGTGAACTCAGAAAGGCAGCCAACCGACACAGACTCTGCTTTCCACTTCCTCCTACGCCCACTAGGAGGGCATTTCCATAAGGAGCCTCCAGGATCCGGCTAATGCGGCATCTTAGCACAATAAACAACATTTATTTAATCTGTGATGTCAGGATTAGCTCTGAGCAACAACACCATTTCCACAGTTATATATATTTCCGTATATTTCAAAGATAATATAGTGTGTTGATTCATCTTTAGTTTGGTGCTGGTTTACACCTAGTTTGTAGCTACGTATATGTTAGCTCTGGTTAAGCCCTGGTTTAAACCTTGCTGGTTTAGTTTTACTCTGAATTTTATCCTAGTTTAACCCTGCTTTAGTTTAGGTTTAGACATTGTTCAGTCATGGTTTATAATATGACTCACATTTGGGAGCTTGGGATCCATTTGGCCAAAGTGTGTGGTCTGTGGATGCTAATGTCTTGTAAATCCTCTGTATTTCATATATCAGTGGTGTTTATGTAGCTTTTATGCTGCCTGAGGAGTGTGTAGCTCTTACACATGCTGGATTGCTTCTTCAAACAGCACCAGGTCCATGACGGCGTGCAGCTCATTATAATGCTCCAGAGCCTCTGCAAGGGTCTTTTGGAGTTTCTCCCAGTCGGACGCCTGAGAACATGAGCAAATAAACGAATGAACTGACGCTTTAGTCTTTTTATGTGAGAGCTGCAAATCACTGAGATATAACCCAGATAATGTAATAGGATTAAGCGCTTATCACAAGTGCAGCTCCATTTTAAAGTCCCCTTAGAAACAAATGGTCATTAGTTTGTTAATGACAGGCCATTAATCCTCATTTCTGCACTGACAGATAGGACCTGACAGTGGGACTCACGCATAATTGACTCAAGTCCAACAAAATTAAACAAGTTACTGGAGTTAATTAAGAACATAAAATTGTTGCCACAAAAACTCTTTAAAATACAGAACGGCATAGGTTTAACCAGCTACAAACCTGGTGATAACGAGGCTCCCCCAGTCCTTGTGCAAAGTGACAGTACACCAGCGGCTGGTGGATGAAGAGGGACTCATCTATTCCCTTTAGATAAAAAAAAACATACAGTTTATAACAAGGAAATAAGACTTGGGTGTGATTTGTGTGTTTAATTTATCAAAAATCTTTAAAAGATCAACATACCTCAAAATATCTCTTGCCAGTATCTAGAAGAATTTTGTTGAAAAGTTCTACATCTTTTTCCTCCATCAGTTTGTCAGAATAGACCCTGGAGCTCTCATGGAGCCACAGATAAACCAGTTCCATTGGGTAACGGATACAGTCTGGCAGGGCAAACAGGATGCCCTGCACAAACCAAGATATAGGTTTTATTTATTTAAAAACTAAATAAGTAAATTAGATAGTATTCATATGACAACCATACACAGTACAGTACATGACAGTTGTAAAAATGTTACCTTGTGAGACAAGGTCTTAAGAATAAAATAAGATATTGACATTTAACATGTTACCTGAAAAATATTTGAAAGGTCTCGCAAGTTGAAAATGTAATGGAAACGTATGGCTGTGGGGAGAAAGTTCTGGCTAATTTTCTGGTGCAGACAAATAGCAGCCTAGATAAACAAGGACAAGGGTAATTAGATACAACACTGTAGACACAAGTGTGTTTAAAGTGTACTTCACCTGTATAAGAGTTCCAACAGATTTTGAAACTCCATAACTGAACCCTCCCTGGAGAAAATGAGCTGACAATATACTGGAGAAGATGGTGGCTAAAGCATCAGCACCAGGGAAATGCACTGCAAATACAGCAAAGTGTCTCTGGAAATGAAAGAAAGCAATGTGAGCCTTAATATCTGTAATAGCTTTCACAATACACAATGGGCAGCCATAACGATTTAATTAGACCTGTAGCCTAGGGTTGATTGAGAAGCTTCCTGCTGTTGGATTCATACATGTAATATACTGGCAGTTATGTATTTCCTTTAGTACCAGTCGCTGCCTGTCATACCTACAAAAAGTGGTTTAGATTACTTTGCGAGTAGAATACAGTATGGTTTGAATAAGTAAACACATGTAAAGTGTCAGAGGGTTCATGTTGCCTCTCACCAGTGGTTGTAGTCGAGGTGCTGCCGAATCAGCGTGTGTGGCTGGACAGTCCCATAAACATCCACCTCAGGCATGTTGAGATCATCTATGAAATAAATGAGTCTCTTGGGAGTGGGAGGGGCAAATTTACGACCCGCCTTTTTCTCAAGGGGTTTCTCCAAGACTCCTGCAGTGTAGATATTGTACAGTACAAACCAATATTATAATTTATATTACACACATTTTTAAGCACACTATAGTAAAGCCACCAGATCATTTTGCTTACGTTGCAGCATGGCAGAAGTAGTGTAGTAGTTAAAGGGCACCTTAGCCACCATGAAGTTTTCTTTGAGTTTAGTAACCTTATCACACACTAGGATGGTTTTACCCACGCCCGCATTGCCCACTAACATTATGGGTTTGCCCCTCTGAAGAAGCAGATCCATGAAGTAGGTCAGACAAATGGTTTCTGGAGTATGGACCAGCACTGTCTAAAACACATTAAATGACATAACTCAGGACCAATAAATGTGATAAATGTAGTGTTTGAATAATGCCTTATTATCTTCAGACCTGCAATGGGACATCAGGCTCAAGTTCAAAAGGCACCATCCTTTCACTCCAGGGAGTAAACTTTTTTGTCTCTGAGTCAATGTAATAATCAAAGACGGTGCCCTGTGAAGGAAACTTGACTGCTCGCATCTCCTTGCACCACCAACGACTGAATTCAGCGCGGTAGTCATTCAGCTGGAGTGGGAGTTAAGAAAACACATAAAATCTAATGATTCAGTGGCCCAATTAATAGTATAACAAGTAAATTTAATTGAGTAAACATTCTAATATTTACATGGTCTTGGAAGAGAGCCCCTCCAAAGGCCCAGACACAAGCAAAGACAAAGTAAAGCTCATACAGTTCTCTGGGAGAGTCGGGAGGAGTGTTCTCAGTTGTCAGCAGGCAGTCCACTAGTGAACACAGAGTCTGTTTGACACAAAATGTATTTTATATGTCTAATAGTGAGTATGGGAAACCTACAGTATATTCACGCTACAAAAAGACCCACTTTAATACCATGTTGCCTTTGCTGTGCTTACCTGAACCATGCTATTTTCTGGCATTGGTGTGATGGTTTTGAGATTGCAGCGGACTTGCTCCAGACAATAAGGAACATACTTGTCAAAAAGAATGGTGAGGTTGGCTCGCTCTGACTGGGCCTGTCTAGTGTCTATCCAGCTGGCAACATAACTATACAAACACAAATGATACTATATGCAGTAATTACATAATATGTGAAATTGTGTAGATTTTTCTTTGCCTTACGAGCTCCAGCCAATGTCCTGTGGGTTGACAAAGAGAATCCCTGCTCTGGACACTGTTGCAGGAGTAGCAGCTTTTAGATGAGAGATCTCAAAAAGGAGACGCATAGATGAAGACAGGCTGATTCTCTCATTACTGGCTAGAGTCAACACCTGTATAATATGATGTGTTCAGATACTAGATAAGATGTAAAAAATATTGGACAATTACAGTATCATTTTCTGTTAAAAAAAGCACCTTATTGTCATCCATGACTGTGTTAAGTGACTCAATCCACATTGGGTCAATATCCCCATCTAGAACAATCCATTTTGGGCCATCATGTCCCACTGAGGCCAGTTCTCTCATTGTAGATGAGAATAAACCTATAAATCAAATTGTTATTGTATCAGTTGTTAGAACAATTTTCACCATTATAAAAAACCTCCACATATACAATATATGTCATAAACACTATTTCTTACCATCTTTCCACTCTCTTGTGGCAGGATGCAGATATCCAAAAAGCTCATCTGTGGTCACAGCTTTAGGATTTATATCAGTCCAAATTGGCTTCTTTTTCATGTTTGTGTGTGTTCTGTGAAGAGTCTTTAATATCTGATGAAAAGGCACAATATATTTATAAGTCAATTATTAGCAAACACACTGTACGATTAATCACTGTGAATAAAATAGTTACCTGACTCTTTCCAGTACCTGGCCCTCCCACAACAAACACAGAATGTCTGACAGCCAGCAGCTCTTCCAGCTGAGTCACCTGCAGACAAGATATTTTATATGTCTACAATTAATTTAGTAGCAACACAATGTTGTGAGAATTATAAAATACTGAACCTTGAGTATGAAGTTCTCCTCTGGCTGCAGACGCAGCTCACCAACAGACTGCCGCACAGCTTTTTCAAGCTCAGGATCCTTCTTTCTGGGTACATCTAACTGGGGAAACAAGTCACTGATGAGCCCCAAGAATATTGGGACATCACTCGTCACAATCTTCGGCAGATTGAAGTCTCTCAAAGCACGCATCAGCACCTGGAAATGGCCGAACCAAGACAGATTTAGCAATTAGCAAACAAAAATCAAAGTATTTATGTTTTTTTATATTATATTGTAACTATACAAAAGAGATATGGACAAAACAGATTTGCATTGACATCGTACTTGTTCTTCGGGTCTACTTCTGTCTTCTCTTTTCAGAGACCCAGCTACAACTAGGACAGATTTAATGGCTCTCAATCCCCAATCATAATGATCCTGAGAGATACATTTAGTAGTTAACAACAGGTGTATAACTCTGACATTTAAAATTCTTCTTATTCAACTCTACCTGTTTGGACAGCAACTCCTTACAGAGGGTGTAGAGACTTATAAATTTACGTGCTAACAGGCGAGCATCGATGAACCCTTCTGCGACCAACATAATTTCACAGATCAACTCAAAGTCTGGTATTACCATAGCACATGGCCTAAAAAAAGAGTTGTCATAAATGTTTTAAACTAGTGTATAGTAAAATTACTTCTGAAGAGATTTTTTCAAAAACTAAACCTGAACAGAGCTTTTAGGTTTTCTGGCAGCTCAGCTCGACCGGCATAACCTGGGTTTAGTGTGATGAAGATCCCTACTGTTGGCTTCAGCTCTATTTCCTCTCCCAAAAAATAAAATCTGAAACAAAAAGCAGAAAAAGATTGGAAACTTTATAGATACTGTAAAAAATACAACACGTATTTACCTGTGTTTTTTGTTGCGAACAGCATCCTGGATAGTTTTGACCTGTACTGCCACGACAGACAGTACTTCGACTGAGATTCTGTTGAATTCATCAAAGCATCCCCATACTCCTGTTTGAGCCAACCCTTTGTAAATGTTGCCTATAGACTGTAGTAAACAGATTCATGATAAAATACAGAATAAAAATATATATATATATATATTTACCTTGTAATCCATCTGTTCAGAGCAATTGAACACATAAACCATAATGCCTAGGGAGCGCCCCAAATCCTTAGTAGTCTCAGTTTTACCAGTTCCAGCTGGGCCAGAGGGGGCGCCACTCATGGTCAGGTGAAGAGACTGAGTAAGGGTTATATAACACCTAAATAGGACATATACACATTAGAAATGGCCTACATTTTGCACTGAGGACTGAAAAACTTGCATTATTACAAATTACTTAATAGTGTCATTTTAAATATCTAGGGTTTGGTTCATGCTTGATAATTGAACCATGCACCTGTCAGTAAGTGGAGTAATGACCAGTCTGTTAGTGTTTCCAAGATACTCGTAGCTGAACTGGAACTGGGCATCACAGATGTTAACATAACAATGCCTGGTTTCATCATCCCAGCGATGGCGCAGTTGAGACAGCCATGAAAATGCCTGAGCTGTTGTTACCTGAAAAACATTAAATCATCAATATTCTCTGAACATATAAATTATAAGGTATACAGGAATGCTCTTTTTGTCTTACTTTTTGACTTATGAGACTAGCAACTACGTCTCGAGCGTGGACATCAATTGTGCAGATGGTCATTATTTTCTGTCTGTCTCCAGGTGTTAATTCACCAAGTAGCATGTGGATCAGGGAGTTCAGCTGTATGATCTGGTTACACAATGCAGTGTAATTTATCCCAAGAGTATCCAAAATGGATAGATTTATTTATATTGTAGGTTATTACTTGTTTTTTGTTGTAGTCTTTGAGAGCAGTTTCAAAACCTTCCTCTACCCTTTCAAAGGCAATTTCTACATCAGTGGCCCACCACACCTGACTGCCAGTCAAGCCCACCTGGAGGTGAAAGAAGAAGACTGATACGTATGCACTGTGTAAAATGAATGAAACAGTACTAAAATAAAATTGTTTTACCTGTGCAGGGTAGTCAAAGAGCCACTGGTCTCTGGGTTTGTCTTCATAGGCTGCCACTGCCTCCTGGATCTCTTTCTGAACTGTACTACGCATGGAGTTCTCTAATGCACCCAGCCAAGACTCTGCCTGAAGAAACAAAAACACAAAGTCACTGTCAAAGAAAATAAGAAAAAAAAAATAATAAGAAAAATAACAAGTTAGGTAAACCTTTGCAGTACCTGTCCTTCACAGACACAGGCCTCAGAAAAGGGAACATGCTCTCCCTCTCGACTGTACATCCCAATAGCCACTGCCACTCCTTCCTCCTCTCGACCTCCACCTCGCTCTGAGTCAGTAAAGCGAAGGTCTGCAATGTTGTCAAATAACTTCAGCAAGTGTCTGGTCACCTGTATAAAGAAATACAAAAATGTATACACACCATATACTATACATAAAAAGTTTAGTTTTTGTGAAAAGTTCATAAGAGACAAACAGACAAACCAACTAAGGCGAAAACATTACCTCCTTAGCGGATGTTATTAGCTTGAATTAATGTGAAGGTCACCTGTTTGGGCTGTGTTCCCTTGGAGACAATTTCTAGCAGATCTGAAGCGGACACAAAGTAAAATCTGGGGAATGTGAGTCTTTTGGTCTCTAAATACTCAGCGAGTGCTTTCTCACACACAGACAGTCTCTGCTGCAGGGCTTCAAGGTTCTCCAGAAAACCAAGATGGTTGGTGACTTCTACGACATTACTGTCCTGTGTCATCTTAGTCATCAAAGACTGTGAGATAGAAGACGCAACAATTACATTTGTGACTGTGCATTTCATTGGCGATGTGATTTTCGCCATACATGCAAATCATTGTGTATTCCCTGGAAGCGCTCTGCATCACTAGCCAGCTGGTAGCGGATGTCATCACTGTTCGTGAAGATGCTGTTGAGATGAGCCCATGTCCTTTGGACGGACATCCAGGAGGAGATGACCAGGTCAGCTACCATCAGCGTCCTCTGCCAGCCACTCACTTCGGCTTGGAAATACTCCACATACTTACTCATTAGGATGTTCTGCAGTTGTACCTATGTTGTACATTTGCAGCTAAGTTTAAATACTATGTTCTCATTATTAGGGCACTATGTAATCATGCAACCATCTGAACAGTAACACACACTGACCTGATTATCCTCAAGAGTTTCTATAAGGTTTTCATCTGCTTTGAGCAGAGGCATCCCAGTGCTGGTGTGAGTCTCATAGGACAAAGACATAATGCTCCAGGTTTGGGTAATCTCTGCCAAAACCTAGAGAAAGTTTGGCTTTGTCAACATTACAGTATTTTTTCCACAGAATGTTGACAATTAGAACAAAGAAAGTAACACATACTTTTTCTATAGCCATTTCCTTCACTGCCTTGTCCACTATGTTTTTGACCTCCTCTTCCACACGATGAAGCTGCAACTCCAACAAATCTCCAAGGGTAGTGCCTTTTCCCATCGCAAAAGTTACCTGTAAATTAAACACTTTACAAACACTTAAACAATTTAAGGGCATGCTAGCATGAATAAAAATAAAACAGATCACCAAAAGTTTTAAAACAGTAAAGTGTCATACCCCAGTGGTGTTCATTAGCTGCTGCCAGTGCCTCTCTCTCACAGCTGAGTTCTGTAGTTCATTTACGGCTCTCAAAGATGTGAGCATGTTTTTTACTGTGGACTCTAGTCCCATGTACACGTTCCACACTCGTACCTCCTTATCCAACAACTTCATCTCCTTCAACAGGACAACAAAATACATCAATTAGAACTGATAAAAGATTATTATGCCTCAATAGAAATTATGACATTACTTTTGCAAAACGCCTAAGCTCCATGTCCATTTGCTCAACATTAATTTCCTTCCATGGTGTCTTAGTCCAATCTTCTATACTTGTCTGAAGGGTATACATATAAATCATTTTATTTGTTAGAGGTTACTTTATTAATAGGTAATGGGTCTGATTTAATTGTACCTTCACAAAGATAACCATGTCCCAAACAGCCTTGACCAATACAATGTCAGAACGGCACTGTCGCAGCTGCCTGTAGTCTGGAAAGCTGACCTCAAAAAGATTAGCTGTGTCCTGTAGCTTCTTCATTTCAGCTTCCATCACAGCTACAGATCTGTGGCACTGAATACAAAGATTTAGATGTCTTGTAGTTTGCATTTTCAAGAACAGTTGACATACTTGAAAATGAATAAGACCATAAAATATTCTTACTGTATCAACTTTTCTATATGGCTCCTCCAGATTTATCCTAAAAATGGATTCAGTCCGAAACCGCTCTCTAAACTCATGTTGCTTGACCTAAAATACAAAAGTACTGATCAGTTAATCTCCAATCCACTACAAGGCAGGGGTTCATCAGTCATACATAATGCATAATAGAAAATGAGCGGTTTATATGTCGGCTATTGAGCCCTTTGTTAGGGGCAGCTCCAGTGACACTCTATATGGGTCACACTCAGTCTCACCTCAAACCGGACACATTTCCTGCGGATAACTGAGACCTCATTAGACTGGAGAGGGGCTACTTCATGTTTTACTGTAAATGCAATTTTTCGTAGACTTTTCCACTTCTCTGGTAGCTCCTGTGACCAAATACATAATAATAGAGGACATAACATTTTTAGGACTAATCTATTTTGTGCATAGCAGTACACACTTCAAGCTGGATGTAAACACTCTCTGGCAACTGCTGTCCATAGGTTTTAAGAAGCTCAGCAGTGGATTTGAGAGGTTTAAAGTGTTGGTCGTTGCTTATCTGTCGGTCTCTCATGGCCATCAGATGTCCCATAATGTCCACAAGGCCGGCATAATCACCATCTCTGACTTTTTTCGATAGACCATGTGCCGTGTCCTGGACAAAGGAGGACAGCTCCCTCACGCTGAGGATCAGAGAGGATTATATAAGATATTACATTATAGCATCTAAAACGACTGATTTCTATCATAATTTAATATTTTTGATTTGTATATATTTAGCCACATCTGCAAATGTCTAAGAAATACCCTGCATACAAGACTACTTCTGCTGCCATATATTGAGTATAGATTATTGATAAGTCTAACCTCTGATTGACATGGTTCAGCAGATGCTCTTTGAACATCCAGCTCCACCTTTTGATGACATTCATCAGTGTGTGTTTGAAGGGTGAAATATCCAGTTGTAGCCAACCACAAAATACTCTCCTGTCCTCCATCTTACTGACCCGCTCATAAAGAGACTCAAACAAGTTAATCTGAGAAATCAAAAATGCAGTAAATATCTTGTATTCAATTAAAAGACATAAATTAAGTTAATGACTTTGACATAAAGACCTGTTCTTTGAAGTTGTCCAGTGTGGGTGGATTCTTTTTCAGCTCATAGTCAGCATAAAGTTCAGCTTCTTCAGTACTTAGCACATGGCCGTAAAGCAAAAACTGCCTCATAAATTCAGACCTGAAAAAGAAATGAAATTTGTTTTTCACACAACATACGTACCTTTACATATTATACACAGTACATCATGTATCTTACCTGTCATCAGTCCAAAGGTAACGGTAGCTAGCAAATGATCCCTGGTATTCTCTGACCTAAAAATAGTCAAAGCAATGCTTATCAGTGCTATAGTAAAATGAATAAAAGTGCACATACACGCACAGAAACACATCTTACTTTGGCAATAGCTGCACGTGTCCTTGACCGGATTATGCGGCACATCTCCGACAAGTCCTCCATCTCATTAATGTCAGTCTACAACAACAACAATACAAACAAAAAAAATGGTGATGGGAAGAGAAAAAAATGTGCTTAAACACAGTCACATCTACTGAATAAAGACATATTTATACCTGGTAATTGTCTAACTGCTTATGCTTGGACACTCTAGAAATAAAGGATGCAATCTTTGTGATGTTTGTGACCATTTTATCTACAATGTCATAAAAGTTCCCAGATTGGCCAAATTCAAGGCAAGGTTCAAAGGTCATCTCATTGTTGTTAAGAACCATCTGGAGCCCAAACAGAGGCGCGGTGCACAGCTCTGAGTCAGTGTTATCAATGAGGTACTGCAGGGAGCAGCGCACTGCACTAGAAAAGCCTGTCAGGATCATACGGTCCACATAGTCTGTGTAAGCCTGCCATTCACTGCTCTCCAGTGCTGTCACTCGCAGCAGAGACTGGTTCTCCTACAAATAAAATACAATTAAAAAAAATGTATTAAAAAGAATTGTACTTTGCCCTTGTAAATAGTAAAAACAAGAAAACAAACCTGCAACAGTTTGTGTATTTCTTCTCCAGTATTTTTGATAAGAGTGTGCTGTTTGTAAACACTCTCTTCAATGTCAGAGAAGCTGAGGAGGGTTGAAGCACGACTCTTTCTGGTGATAAAAGCACGGTGGCTGAACTTGGCCATGAGAGTCTGGATGGCCTCCACATTAGTTTTACTCTTCTGGACATGACTGGAAAGGCTCTGGTGATTGAGAAAGGAAGAGTAATTATTACAAACCAATAAATTAATCAGTACTGGCCAAAAAAAAAAACATGTTACATTACTTAAGTGGTCTGGTAAAAACTAGACAAACAGAAAGTATTTATAAACAAATATATAAACATCCACAAATAAAAGTGCAACAATATAGAGTGCAAATAATGTAGTACTTTGACAAAGTCTCGTGTGCTTTCAATGTAGGTCCACAGGTCATCCTGAGCCCAAGTGAGTTTTTGAACAGCTGGCTCAAGCTGCTGTCTTGCACCATCCATTTCATCCTTGACAAGGCCCAGCTCCACAGCAAGAATGGTACTATGGAGTTGGTTGTACCACTGAGTTACAAACGTCAGTGTCTGTGTGTACTGAAATATAAAATAATATTTTAGATAAAGTAAAGTAGCAAGGCTGCACTTTTGAGTTACTTACCATGTGGAGCTGGTCACGTTTGGAGTAGAGGCGTAGCGCTGCTTTAGGAATGTTTTGATTCTTAAGTATACCCAGATACTTCACTTCTCTTAATACGGAGGTTAACTTGACAAAAAGTAAAGTCAAAACATTTAGTACAAAACAATTCAGCAGTGTCCATGTCATCTGGTTGTAAAATGTACACAGTAAAATTGTGTATGCAATTTTAAAACCTACCACAGGACTGAAGTTGATCTGGAACATGGCTGTGTCCACGTCTAAAATGAGCAGAGGATCACTGAGATGTTTTTGACACATTTCCTCGAGTCCCACAGTCCACTCCTGAAACAACTCATCATCATGTTGATCTAGAGCTGACAGTATACGCTCACACCTCTGTAGGACGTCATCAGCCTCTGTACTTCCCAGAGGCCTGGGGTGGAGGAGAAACTGAATTGAATGTATTATTTTGATGCACATTACCTATATAATATTAGAGCATGGTGATGATACATACATTTGGGCCAGCTGGCAAAGGCTGCTCCTGTTAAAGAGAATGCGCTTCTTGAGCTCTTGAGACCATTCAAGATTTCCAGCCACTGAAGGCATATTTTTCCCCAGAATGACTGTGCCAGACTGCAACTAAAACAAAAAAAAGTATAATACCTAATATACCATAAACTGAATTTTAAATATACTAAAATGAAGTATGTTTAATATATGCCTTTCTCACTTGCTCTTTGTGCTGATCAAGAATAAACTGACACTGATCGATCTCCTCACTGAACATAGTTAACACCACATTGTAGTTTGGAGAAAACAGCTGATGGATCCTGGGTCTATCAAGAAGTGTGCCAAATATTTTCAACAACTTTATTGAAGAAATTGGAAAAAAAAAGTTAGTAAGATTGTACCACTTATGTCAATAAATATAACTATATAATTGCATAGAAATAATATACATTTTCCAGTAAAACTGGTAAAAAGTATGAAATATCTGAAAAATATGAAAGGGTACACCTTAAAAGTGGACCTGAGGTTTTTGGAGTGCTGAAAGGCCAGATTAAGAACAGTCCCTAGTCTCTGGTCAAAATCTTTGGTTTGTTCCATGAATTGTTTGTAGTGACCCACAAAATCCTGGACAAAAGATAAAAAAAATACTTTGAAGTGATTTATATTTAGTTGTATAATTGGACTAAACTAAACTTACTGTTTTCCCTGCAACATTATTATTAAAAATGATTATTAAAATAATTGCTTTCATACTATCAAAACTCAGCTCACATCTTTTGTGTAGTCCAAAGGGTCATATTTGCTTTCTCTGAGGGCACGCCATCGATCATGAAACTCTTCACTCATGGAGAAAACCATCTCATTTAAAACCTTGCCTCTGGATCCGCCCAGTTCAACTTTCTCCAGCTTCAGAAAGTCCAAAGCTGTTGCAAATAATTCCTGCAGAATAAAGATAAAAATGAAAGTAGTATGCTAGTAATGCTTAGTTTACAATTTTTATAATAAATAAAAAAGACCACACTGACCTCAATCATAAGCAGTCGCTCCATGATGCGATCTGTGCGCTGAAACACAAGTGAAGCTGGGAAGTCCCACAGCTTCACTGAGCTACTGAACTTGTAATACTGAGGGACTTGTGTTCGATATGTTTGAAACAGCTGTTTAAATGTCTGTAGAACTGAGACTGTAATCTGAACACGCTCTACACCTTCCTCAAGCTCCATTTTAAAAAGTTCTTCAGGGATTAGGTATGCAAAAGCCTGACAGAAATCATAAACAGTTAAATGCCAATCCAAGCTTTACTTCATCCTTCAATTCAAATGATTACCTTTTCAATAATCAAGTTGCAGAACTCCTGTAGGAGGACCACCATGCGCTGTGGAGTGCAGTAATATTTGGAGTGACTCCATATAAGACACAGAGTGTGATAGAGAGGAGGCAGCAGACTCTCAGTGTGTGGGAAACTCCTCTCTTCTAAGTTACTAATCATCCTCCTGAGAGGCCGAAGATACAGGTCTATGTCGTCTGCTTCCAGCACCGCTAGAAAATGAACAAAACTTTTAGATTTGCTTATAATATAATACAAAAACTATCTATTTATCAAAAATATTTGATATAATATAAGACACATTTCACCCTCATCAATTTTGCGGCAGACATCCTTGAAGGAGTAGTAGTAGGTGCTTTCAACTCTCTTCAGGACATCCATAATTTTTTGTACTTTCGGACTCTGAATCTAAAATAATAATAAAAACATGAAATAAAAACCCCAAAATATATTTGTTGGCTTATATTATACAATCTAATGATTTGTAGATTAAATACAGTGTTAAAATGCCACATTCAAATAAACTACTTGAGCCTGGATTCCTCGAAGGTTCTGTCGCTGAGTGGACCAGAAGTGGAGCTCCGCGCTGGGGACTGGGTGATCTCCTCCTTGTAGCATCATCCCAGAGTCTTTTTTCAGCACAGTCCATATCTGCCCTGACCACTGGATAATCAGAGTTTCTATGGAGTATAACAAACCACTGTCCACAGGCCAACCTGATGGGCTGAAAATGTACAACTGTAAGCATAACTAAGTGCACAAATAAACAAAATAAACTATCCCAAAGTTAATCAAACTAAGCCCATGCTAAATAATATTCAATAAAGATGATTCATTTTTATTACTGCTCATTTAACCTTTCAACTTTGATAGGCTACGTAACGTCATTTCCTGCACAATCACTTTTCGCGGCATTTTCATGGCCATTTTGCAATTTGCGGTTAGCTAGATTCAGCAAAAACATTTTCTGGTAGTAAGCTGCCGTTAAAAATATCGAATAATAACAAGATATATGTTGTCTTTGCTTTAAACTTTCTCCTTATAAATATCAATCCCACCTGAGCGCAATATCCTGGGTCTGTGCTCTCTCCACACTCAGCGGCAGCGGTAGCAGCGTGCGTCCCTCTGCTCGGCCTCGGATCGTCACCACTTTGCTCCTCAGCTTTTCTAAATGTCTGTGGATATCTTCAGACACCACGCGGGGCCAGTCCTCGTGATTAAGACCATTGGACAGCACAGACACTAGCACCTATAGAGAGATAGGCCTGGTCAAATGGTATGTGTACACAAACGTGTCGTGTTCTGGTGTTGTCACTATCTCACCTCTGAGATGACCAGAGGAAGGTGCTCCATTGGGTATCCAGGTACTTCTCCCAGTCTGAGCTGGTTTTTGAATTCTTCGCGGGAGACTCTTTTCACTCCTCTTTTAATTACACATAAAATCTTGGTCTTCCATGGCGGCGACATCTTCACAGATGCAAAAACAGTAGGAATGCTTTCAACAGCATTGAAAGCACCAGAAATAAGTAGTGACTTATTTCAAAACTTTACGTTAGATGGGGTGCAGATAACATGCCCAGAAGATAATTTCCATCTGCATGTTAGTTTCATGTTTATGCAGCTACAAATACATCTTATTGGTTAGTTATGAGCAATTGACATTTTGGTATTGGCCTTGCTAATACTGCAATACACTGATGATTATTCATATTACCTACACAGTGTAAGTCAACTCTTATTACTGTATGTCTTACTTGAGCATCCCCTGCGTGCAGTGTCCCTCCTGGTCCGGTGAAGAGCAGCAGGCGGTTGGTGTAGATGTGGTCCAGGAAATCCAGTATAATCTTCTGGTTCTCCTCCGCTCCAATGAAGCGGTTCCACTTATCCGTCTTAACTCGCAGCACGCAGAAGGCCTGTTCCCGAAGGAAGTCCACCCTTTCATCTAACACCACACCAACTTTAAGAGAGGGCTCCTGGGGGACACGAACTCCCCCTGTCCCACTGCTGCCCAGACGTGCACTGCTTCTACCACTGCCGGCAGCTTCAGCCATTCTGGTAAACCAAATGTAAGAAATGATTAGTATTTTATAAAGTCTGAACTTTCAAAAAAGAAGTACTCCTACCTGTATACTTTTTGGTCAAAACATAACCGTCAAAAACACAATCATCCTTGGTATATATTGCATCTGTTTCCTTCTCCACAGACAACTACTGACTGGAAAAGTGATATGGCTCCTCTGTGCCTGGGACTATTTGTGTGGCTCCTATGACCTGAAATCTTATCCTGTAACCAGAGCTGGCGGCTGGATTAGAGCAACATGTGGACAGGTACCAGCACTGCACCTGATTATGTATCAGAATGTGCAAGGGGCAGTCAAAAACAAGCAATGAAAAAATTTCAGCGCAACAAGTGGGGGCCTTATTGTCCTTGAAACTTGCAATTTGCCTTATCACCACCTGGGGGTAGTGTGGCACAGTATTTGCAATAGCATCTTTCAACTGTAATCCAAAGTGACCCTAGCCATGACATCCTATTAGACATGTTATGCTATTTATGTGGGGAAAAAAATGAAAAAGGGGACATTTCTCTAACCGCATTACTTAAACTACCACAGCTATGATTGGCCTTTGGAAAGTTTAATATTTATAAAGGGATTTAATCATACTCTAAATAAAAATGACTTGTTTTCAGAGGTAAGAGGAGTGACATTTAAAAGCATTGCTAACCTTTTGTCATGTATAGAATCCACATTTACAGTAGCATTATGCCATTCTCGCTAGATAATGTTTTTTTGCCCAAATGTCACCATTTTAAAGCTGTAGTCCTGAGGTTTCCTAAAATAGAAATGTGTTGTATTGACTTGTTCTACATAACTAAAGTCCCAATTAAAGTCATTATTATTTTGCTTTAGTCCCCTTGCCTCTACAGCAACATCAAATCAGAGTTAGTGGGATAGAGCCCTGACCAATAGTAATAATGTTTTGAGTGGCAGCCTACACAAACTCTGATTGTATGTTAGTGTAGAGGCCAGGGGATGGAGTTAAGTAAAACTCGACTCCTATTGGCCAAGCATTATTTAAAGTTTTAACAATTTCTTTAATGGTTGATTTGAGACATTAAATGTTTTATTTACTACTGCTGAGCAATAATCAAGGCTGAATAATTTATAGTTGGTAAGGCAGGCTCTAACAATGATTCATGGCAGTTGTACAAAACAATTGGCTTTTTTTATATAGAATGTCAATGCAAAATACACAAATATGTATTATGTGCAGAACTATGCGCCTGTGTCACAGCTTACATAAGTGATTGGAAATGGTCGAGTTTATCTGTCTGTCTGGAGCTGAAGGCTAGTGAATGGGTGTCCCCTGGGTGTCTCTGCACACTGTATCTAAGCCCATTTGAGCCCACTGACAGCAGGAGCATGTCTGTCCATCGCTCTGACCTCATGCCCAATGTCAGCGCAGCTCTGTAGGGATGGAGGAAAAGAGGCCAGAAAAAGAGATCTTAGGACAACAGGGGGACAAGCAGAGCAGGAGAGAGAGGGCCAATCAAGAGGCAAAGGGGAAAAGAACATGGATGTTTGGGCTTGAGGACGAGTGTGTGTAGGATGCACATAGAATACAAATGAGAGTGAACCTATAGAGAAAAAAGTGGTCACGTTTTTGTGTTATTTTATATAGAAGATGAGCCATTTATACACTATAATAAACAGTGCAGACATGTCAAGACTTAAAATTACCATAATGATATAGCACTTTTCTCATTTTGTGAATTAAAACTGTGAAATGTATAGAAATGATTTTGAAATTGAATATCTACCCCAAAAGACGCACAAACAATGCAATAGACACACTTAAACTAAAATAATTGTCCTATTCCAGCTTTTAGTGACATTGCAGTGTTTTTATTAAAACCCCAGTTTATCTTTGTAACATTATAGTGCATGTTTATTTAACTTTTAACTCTGCACCCAGTACATTTAGTCAGTTCTATGATTTAAACCTGAAGCGTGTCCTTCATTTATTTTCCCTTCTCTTCCCTTGTCTCTCTACATGTGCCGTTGCCATGACGACGTGTAGCTTGACAATCATTGGGCTCGCTCTTGAGTCCGGAGCATCAGCCCAGGCTCACACTCTCTGTCACTCCTTTGCTCCTCTTCTCCTCTTCTCACCACCTTCCTCCCTGTCCCCAGCCATCACATGAAATTCCATGTAGATGAGCTCACTGGTTCTATCTTTTAACCACTCACACACACGCTTCTTCATCACTGAGGCTTTGCCTCCATTCACCACGGCCTTTTTCATTTTTCTCTTGTAGTCTTTAGGGAAAATGGCACACTCATGTATTTCTGTAGCAGATGGGCTTCAGGGATGTGGTGAGGAAGTGATGAAAAGAGAGAAAAGGTAAAAATGTTGCAAGGGATGGTGGAGACGCTCTCCACCACATAATGATCATTTCAGGCTTTCCTTCAGTTGTTGGCTGACGACTCCTGAAACCCCTCCATGGCCATGTCTACGGCGGTGTTTGTGCGTCCAGATGGCGCTGACCAGCCATCCCTCCCAGGGTAGATGAAGTAAATGGAGCGATTACAGTAATGACCCCCACATCTGTCTCATATCTCTGTATCTCTGCCAGCACGCAACATTTGGCTGAAAAATTTTGGACTCAATAAGGTGCATTCAAAATAGCTTTAATGGTTGGATCTTTCTGGTTGTACATTTGTTGAAAGAGTAAACATTTAGTGAGCACTTAAAATAAAATATTACATCATTCTTGTCAAGTTTATGCTAGCTCAGACAACTAACATATAGTATGTGCAAAATTCCCACATAGTATAATGTGGTGGAAAGTGGTTCCCCATAACTTTTCAAGCAGCGCTAATATGCATAGTTGTTGTCTCTAGTTCACGCAGTTATGTATGGATTCTGAAATTTAAGCTATACTTTGTACCAGTCTCAATCTCTGATAAAAAGTTTCGGCAATGGATTCAGTAAAACCTAGTACTTGAGCGGAAGACAAAATACATAATCTCTTGGGATTGGCCCTCTGATAAATTTTTTTTCAAATTATAAAATCGTTTAGAAGCCTTTTGTCTGACTCTATCAGGATTTCTTTTTTCACTCTGCTTCAACTGTGTTTTCCAACATGGAAAAACAAGTCAAGAAAGAGGGACAATTGAGGCAGGCCTCCGGGGCGTGTGCTTTCTTTGTAGTGTGAAGAAAGGCCGCGTGTCACCACTGAGATGCTCCTTATCAGACCTCTGCTTTGTTCTGCAAAGGTCTTCCTGATGGCTCTGGACTCGGTGATATTTGAGAGGCAAGTTCATGTGTAGGAACAGGTTAGAGAGCATGCCCAATCTCCTGCGATGTGTTGTGTGGTGTCATCTCTCATCTCAGTATATCTAGTCTTAGTTGGCTTTGTAGTTTGCAAAGTGCTCATGTCTATTGTGGTTCTTTTTGCCCATTAACTAAAAGCTTGGCAGTTAGATCTCTGCCCAGATCATACAACCACTGTAACCTTGGACAAGACACTTCACCTTCCTTGCATATGTATGGATGTTGTATGGATCACTTGTGAGACTTTAGGCGTGGTATTGAAGCCACGGCTGTCAGTCTGCCAGATGGCAGCTGTGACTGTATATGCTGTAAGTGGCATTCCACCACCAGAGTGTGACTTTTGAGTGAATGATAAAACCAATTATTGAATTAAACTACTGCATATACCACTACTTTTGCTTCTGTTAACTAATAATCCTATTTATATCGGCGGAACGCAATGCGTTCGGCGATATTATGGTTTCATGTCCGTCCGCGTCCGCGTCCGCAGATTGGCCGTGTGACCGCGATAACTCAAAAACGAAATGCCCGATCAC
>JAVQKG010425796.1:0-10430 GCA_036025885.1 Hypseleotris bucephala | reverse complement strand
CAGAGTGTTGGGGCCTGGACACAGAAGGCTCGTTCACCCATAGTCCGCAACCTGGAGCGGGGAACAGTGAGCTGCATAGTGGACGAGGAACGGAGGGTGCGTGAGGGTGTGTAGAAGTGTATACTTTCTATGCATTGTCATATGCGCATTCAGTGTGTCAAGCTCTTTGCGTTTTATATCAACGCAGATCTCAAAGTGAATGGGGGTAAAACTTGATGCACTCACTGGAAAACAGTCTGCATAATGTAGTGATGAGACTATCCCTCCCCCACCACCCAGCCTCCAGAGAAATAAGGTAGCAATTTCTATTCCATATTTGATGGTGGGGGCCTTACGAAAAACTCTATTCACAAATCCAAACAGAAACAAAGCCGCCGGGAGGTCAGTTTGCGGCATCCTGTAAGGGGCAGCATAATGGGCTGCTTGAAGAGACACTGAGAGGAGCGACAGACAGCGATAGACAGGGGCCTGTTTTTTTGGATCAATTTAAACTGCCACCGAATGTGTGCATTATTTCCTGGATATAGCCCCGGACTGGCTCTATCCAGGGTTCGGGCGCGGTGTGATGCTCCGACATGGGCTATGCAAATATAGTTGGGGCCTGTCAGGCTTGTCTCCCTCTTCTGTGATAGCCAAAGACAACGAGACAGAGCCGTGTCTGTCGAGCGGCTGCCTGTCAGTGTGATTTATGAGCATCATGCGGTGTAACTTTAGCAGGAGAGTGCCCGTGTGTTTGGGGTGTGTTTGTCCGCCCACAGAAACACTTCGTTAAGGCCTCTTTGTCAGTGGCTTTTCTCTTAATAAGTCAGAGGATGTGCATAGGTTTGCATAAGTGGGCAGAAGACTCAGGGTCGAGCAACACAAGTATTGTTTCTTTTGGGTCTAAGCAAATATGATTCAAAAAGGACAATGCAAACAAGCGGAATTACCATAAACTGTCTAGCAGTGAATAGACCTCCTTGTTTAGTGACATCTGAATGGATATGTGTATAGTAAGAAGCCTGTATCTGTGTACATTTGCTTGTTTAGAAAGCTTGTACTTGTAGTGTGTTTTATGGTGGCAAGGATTCACGCATTAAACTTACCTCTACATTCTATGGAGTTATTAAAATCAAAAACTATGACTTAGTACAATTACTGATGACAATTATCTGTATATCAATCAGGTGACATCCTTGTGAGTACACCTACCTCTTTAGCCTGTTTCCCAGGATGCTGCTGCTGGAGGAGCTGCAGATGAAGCTGCTCCTGTTGTTTCTTATAGAACTCTTGCAGGTGTTGCTGCAAACACACAAACACATTCACTCATAAGAACACAGCCACAGGCAACATACAGTAAATGTAACACTGTGTAAACAAATAGGCCACATGTGTTTGTATCATTAACTAATGGTGTGAACGTGCAATGAAAATGATGCTGGAGTAGAGTGTTGGAATACCCAACAAATTATCTAATAGACACGAAGAACTGTTCATTTTACACACATTTATTTCACCAATAGATGTATTTGCAAAATGACTGACAAAAAGTTATGTTATGCAATCGCTCTAAAGGCACTTCCAAGTTATTATAATGCTGTGATAAAAGAGAGACACTACTGCTCTACAGTCACCAAGCCAAGAGTCTGTAAGCTCCTTATGAAGAAGAATAATCAGAATGACTGACACTCTTAATTAAACAATTCTCTTTGCCTTAATCAAATCTATGAATGAGAAATGCATTTCAACTCTGACACCAGACATTGCCAAGTGTGTGTGTGTTCATGAGCGGATTCCAAATATTACATCATCCATCACCGATCATTCAGCGTCTGGTGTACAGCCCAATTGTGCCCTACTCTCACGGTCCCTGATGGAGGCTTGTCAGGGAATTGATCCAGCGACACACTAGAAACAGTTAATTAGAGGTGACATGAACAAGTACGTCAATTTTCATATTCCTCTCAGTAAGCGTGTCAAGGACAGAGGGCCGTGGTGAGCTGGCAGGAGCGAGTAGTGGTGGCCGCTGAATGCACAGGGCTTTAAGTCTATGGGAGCTGCTTGAGGAAGCTTCAGGGTGGGCTTTACACAGCAGAGGGTTTTCTATAAAGTTTAATTTGCTTGAGTGATATTATGTTATGATAGACTTCAAAACAAAATAAAGGTACAATGACAATAATGGATTTCACCTGGTGACATTTTAGTGTTCAATATTACTGTTTATACATCAAAGTTCATGTCCTATGGGTAAAAAACAGGTAGGAGTATAATGATGCATTGTGAATAGTGAAAATAGCTTCAAAAATTTGAATAGGCAGAAATAATAAAATAAATGCTACAAAACAAACACTAAATAGATTGCCATAAGATATAATGGTACGTAATCGATTGAAGCAAGTCGGTACAACATTCTTGGTCATACTTTGGTCAGACTTGAGTGCATTATGAGACCCCTACACCATTTTTGAGAACTACCATGCTTCCAGTGCCAAGGAGCATCAGTCACTACTATGTAAACAGTGTCACATTCACAACATTTAGCATTTGCTGCTTGCCACACAGTTGGGGCAGATGCTTTAGTGCAGGTACAGCATTTGATTGTGTGTTTGAGCCTACATGTTTATCTATGTCAGCCCGTATGTATGCATTGTATGTGTTTGTATATATGTATGTACTGTATGTGTGTGTACCTGTTGGAGCATCACCGCCTGCTGCTGCTGGAGCAGGGCCTGGAGCTGCTGAGGGGAGAGCACCTGCTGCTGAAGAATCTGCTGCATCTGTTGTGGTGTGATCACCTGGGGACTCATCATGGCCACCGACACTGGAACCTGGACAGAAAATATGACAAAAACACAAGTGGTTGGCAATATGCAGAAACAAAGCAAAAGGGAGCATAGATGAAGGGGTTAAAAGGGAGAAAGTTAAGAAAATGTAACAGCAAGAGGTATGTGTCAAGCCTATTGGCGTGTTTCTGCTGGGATGCCTAGTAATTGGTGTCTGCATGGGTAGAAAGAGCAAGCCTCCTATGGCCGCGACGGTTGGCAGCCTAGAGGAGATGCTGAAGGACAGATGGGTGCTGTGCCTTTGTGTTGTGCTCATCTTATTTTCCTGCCTCTGCCCCTCTGGGAAAAGTAAAGGGATTTAAATAGACGTAGACCTTAATTAGCAGGACCCTTGAACTCCCCCACTTTCACATTCCTATCAGTGCTAGAGTATTCTGGAAACAGCGTGAAAATGCCTAAGTCTAAAGTTGATTAAAACTACGCTGATGAAGTGGACACATGGCAGGCACAATCAGTGTGGTGTAGTAGGTCATGGCTTGAAAGCTCAGGTTTGTCTTGTGTAATTCTGTATAGCAAGATTAAGCAATACATGTGCATGTTTGTGTGTGTTGTCAAAAATTGCAATCTTTCTACAAGTGGGTTAAGTAATTAGGTGCATTAAGCCTTACATGTCTGCTTAAAAATATATATACTGGAAGTGGTTAATCTTTAGTGAATTACCATTAGTTTATTTTCCTTGTGTTTTGCAAAAATCCACATGAGTAATTATTTTTCACCTCTGGCTGTACTAAAAGCAAATCAGCTCAAGTATGTCCGTTCACCATATATTTATTTAACATATTGCTGATTTTAGTGTTGCAAGCAGCAGCGGCAACATAGCTCTCCAAAGATGATTAAAATATCAACCGGTAGTAACACCTTCGATGACGCTAATTGTACTGGTGTTTGGCGTCTAGCTAGCATGATAGTAGCCTAGCCTTTACGGTGTGTCAAGGGGCCAATAAGACATCCCTGTCCTCATCTTTGGCTAATCAAGCTGCCTTGATTACCTTCCATGCATGTCTGTCCTCCTCCTCCCTCCTTCTCTCTCCCTCTGTCAGGCCTTGACACGTCCTTGTTTAGCTCTACACCCACCCTCCCAACACCCCCCAGCCCAGGTTTTTCCCCCCTCTTTGATTAGCCGAGACATTTGCATGGTCACTACACATTTTTCATTTTAGAAGTCATTATGCATTAGTGGCTCCTGATCGCCCGCCTTGACTAATCCTGATGAACTGAAAATCACAGCTGAAGGTCAACTTGCAAGCCGGCCCCGCTGCACATTCATATTCATATTCAAACAAATCCTGCCTCCATTGTTCATTAGGGTCTTAGAGGGAATGGGACTCCATCGCAAAGGTGGGAGAGGTGGCGGTGGTGGTGGAGGATGCTGTGGTGGTACATCTCTCTTTTCTTCTCTGGACCCCTCAATGCAAAGAGTGCAAAAGAAAAAAACTGCATTCACAATAAACCAGGCGAGTCGAACAAAAGCTGTCAAAAAGTTGCAAATTAAACAGTCTGTGTGTAATTATGCAAATGCCGTGCTTACACCTTGGATGTTATTAACCCTTAAAGGTGCATTTGCGAGGTAAGTAATTACCCCTGCAGTCACTCCTGGTTTTGTGTGGGACGCCTGTGACAATGGGACGTATGCAGCCGAGAAACAACAAGAGATGCACTCATTAATGGTATTAATTGGATGCCTGGCTTAAAGATGTTTAGGCTTATACTATAAGAGGGGCTATGTGGGACTATGTCGGCTTTAACACAAATGTATGCGTGTGAATACATTTAGTAGAGTACAATTTTACACTGATCTTCAAACCTCGGTTGTTTAAGTGGTAAAATAAAAGCATCCATAATGGAGAACCTGTATGTGCATAATGTAAAATTAAAAAAACAGCAAAAGCAACAAACTAAATGGCAAACAAAACAGGCACTCTTTTATTAGCTTGTAGAGGTAATGGCCGATAATCATCTTCGTTTTACATGCCAAACAAAAAGCGGGTATAAGGAAAAGAGGCAGAAGGCAGGATGAAGAAAGAGAGGTGAAAAAAGGCACTGGCCCACATCCCATTGTGTAGAGCAGCACAATGCTAATTCCAGCATTTAACCGAATGCTTTTCTGCTTGACGTATCAGAGGCTCCGAGATGAAAGCAGATTAGTAATTGCTCTCCTGGTTCTTATTCTTCACTGACAACCCATAAATTTAATTTTACACACACGTTCATTTACATTTTCGAGTATATGACATGATAATTGCAGGAATATAACACCTCCATTCTGCGGGATAGTGCGCAGGAGCTTGATTGACATGAGCGGTGAATTGAAAGGAACAGGAGGCTGAATTGCTTCTCCTAGAAATGATTTTGCCATGAAGGGATGAAATTAATGAGCATTTACTACTAGATGATGGCAGAGTGGTAAACATGCACATGGTGTGGATAGGCTCAATGGTAGAAGAGGAGCCATGATATCCAATTGGTTTGGGCTTCTGTTTGTTTCTAATCTAAATTAATTAATATGGACTGCAAAATAATGAATAGCATTTATTATACATTTTGAAGTTAGCCTCAACTTGTGTGGCCACAAGAGACACAAACACAAAAACTAGAATTTGTGGGTTCTTAACAGCTTCCACCCAACAAAAAAGACATGCCTGGGTTAGGAAATTATAAACTGGTATGAATGAGAATAATTAGTTAACCGTTTAGAGTCTAGAGCGTGTATCTGTGTCTGGGGAGTACCCACCTAGCGCTCATAGTAGCTGGGATAAGCTCCAGTTCATCCAATTCATAACATAAATAAGTGAAAGAAGATAAATGTTGGAATGCTGAATGTATTTGTGTTCATCTTATTGGTAATTAAAGAGGACAACTTGGTATTCTTATTAAAATATATCTAAAGTGTGTTTATGCCCCACTTATTATTATAAATAACTGATGGGCTGAGCGGCCATGAACTTTGCAACCATGTGGTTTGCCCTCCAAGTTGGAGAGCAAAACAAAGGACCTTTAAATTGGCTCCTGATGTGAAAACATTGGTGAGGCCCACACCAGAACAAGCAGATCATTACAGCACTCATGTCACACCCGCAGCCTGTAATCAGCCTCTCCAATGCCTCGCCAAAGGTCAAGTTTTTTTACTCAAAGCTCAGGTATCTCTTCCAGGCAAATCTGTCACGCGGCCTCTTGTTAGATGTGATTTAACTGGGCATTCGAAAATACAAAAACACAATCCTCGCTGCCACCATCACTCCTGCTACAACCACAAGGCTTTTGCCAATTATAGTTACTCAAAACCAGTAAGGCCCAATGCAGCGCACTGAACCACAAATCAGCAAACTTTGGAATGCTGCCTTTCTAATGTCTGCATAAAAAAAAGAACAAAAGAATTTGGCTCACAGCACTCCTGCTCTTAATATCTTACTAAACTTTGCTTTAAACCTGAATGAAGATCCGAGAAGATATGAATGAATTTTTAAACACAACTGCCCGTCCCATTTTGTCTTAACATGGGCGAATTACAAAATCAGTTCGCTTGATGGGTTCAGTTGTATCTGGTGTAGAAGCTGGTTCATCAGGATTCTTTGGGGACATACTGTAAAATAAATGAGCCTCAAGTAGTGATTGTTATGTATTCTTGATAAAGTTGTCCTTAATGAACATGTTCATCAAAGCCACCTCATTTTATTTCAATCACTAAAGTGTCCCAAGGGCAAAAGTGACCATCTCATAGCCCTTTCACGGCCACAGCACTTCTGACCTCTCATGCCCTTCCAAGATGACACTGTTCAATTACTAACCAATTACTGCCAAATACGACAGTGCAATTATTGATGCCGGGACCACCAACACCACTGGGCACATGTGCGGTGGACAAGATGCATGTTCATACTGTATGTAAAATCACATGAACATATGTTAAGCCACACTCCTTCAAGTGAAGGCGTGTATGCAGCTTAGACAGATCAATATTGTAGATTGTCAAGACTGAAGCTAAGTAGATTACTGAATGTTTTCCTAAATCAATTTTCATAGCAGTGCATGAGGGAAGTGTAATTTATCATAACATAAAGACCCATCATGTACGAGCCTGTAATGAAAAGCCTAAAGAGATTGAGATGGGCTTAGTACAATTTCCATATTGATTCATCTTTACATGTATGGTCATTGATGAAGCCTCTTGAAACTACAGTACAGGGCTGGTGTTGTTTGTCATTATGAAAGTAAACTGTCATAGCAAAACTATTGTGCAAAAAGAATAACTAAACTAAATAAACTAAAACTAAAATAAGCAATGTACTTTTTACAGTCAGTTTACATGATGCATGATTGTAAACTTTCTCCCATCTATCCATGTCCCAGACCTATTTCTGATGTTGAGATCAGGCTTGTGGAGCAAAGCCAGGTAAAGTTAACAGCTAACAAAACACCAATAATGTCATAACAGTAGTATACCATCCATACAGTTTCTTGCTTACTTTGCATTTTGACATACAACACAGCTACACACTAAATTTGCACACAATTTACACTAACTGACGGCTCTCTCCAGGTAAACACAACAGTCAGTGCAAAAGGTGAAAATGAAGGAGGTGGGAGCAGTGGAGTAAAGAAAGTGAGAAAGTGCACGAGTGATTTGGAGAAGTAGTGAGGAGGGCACACACATTCCTCTGATGTTGCAGGTAATATGGCCTCCGCTGGATCAGCCTCTTCATCAGTGACACACAGTAAATTACAAGTGCTTCAAGCAGCTCAGTGAATTATAGTTCATCACTTAGAAAGGCTTTCCCTCACACCACTGGGGCCTGCGCGTATCAGATCTGCCGGTTAGGATCCAATTAATACCCTGGCCAGAATCATCTGATTGCATGTGTAAGGCCTGGTATAACTCGTTTATTGCGCTCATGTATCTTCTGTCACAAGGTAAATTTGTTGCTGCTACATCAAAGGTCTGCACTAGTTTTTTTTTTTTTTTTGCTTTCTATCCCTCCCTCCTTCTCACTTTCTCTTGATCCCCTAAACTCAGCTACCTCGCCTTGGGGTTGCATTTCAACTTCTTTTGCATCACAATGATGATTCTGCTCTGTCCTCGCAATTTAACAATCTTGTCCTGTAGGTGTTATAAATGCGAGGGGAAAAAAGAAAAGTAGGGAGGTAGATAGGGAGGAAAAAATGTTTCTGGTTACAATAGTCATAACCAAGGGTGTTTGACTTAAATGTGCTGACGCTTTTTTTTTCTTGTAGTCTCTCGAGTCAACACAAGTTTTCCTCATGAATAACATAATATTTTCACCTTTATTCGTTTTGATGATTTTTTTCTATTTTCAGATTCAACCAGAGGGAATGCAGCCGAAACATGTATTCATAAATGTAAATGTGAAATAGCAACCTTTAGCCATTCACCTAGCGCTATAGCCATTTTCTGTGTATAAAATCAGTAATCAGATGAGTGTTACACTGGAAATGATCTTGGCTCAGAAACATGGGGACTAGACCGTTAAGAGTGTGATACTTCCAAGGATGTCCCAGTTCAAACTACTGATTCAACAAGCTAGGGCTGTGCATTACAAGTCCTAACAAAACCGTTTTATTGTTTAACTATGTCTACATATGCAATAAAGTGTTTAATAAATTAGACTATTATCCTAATATACTGAATACAGTTATCAAGTTTTTTCTAATAACAGCATTTACTTAACAAGCCTATATGGAAAAAAAAATAGTTACCACTGAATCAACATGTCTCCCTCTCCATAGATGTTTCTGCTTAATACTTTATACTAAGTGGGACAGATGGGACGGAGGTTATTCATTTTGTTAAAAGGTATTCACAGCTTGATAGTGCGAAGGGGGCAGAGCAGGAGTTACACAACTTGCTGGGGTTTTGTGAAGCTAAGAATAAACTACATGTAGGAGGGTCAGGGTGTCACTCCACCTTCTCAAGACCCCCATCTGACACTCTCATAAGGTGGGGTCAGAGGTCATTCAGGTTGTTTTATGTATGTGCAGTGACACACATAAGTGACACAATGAGAGCCGCTGGGCAACACATCAGGAGGCAGGAAGTTGGCTCTTAAAAATCTAAAAAGCCTCACTCACATCAATCAGACTTAAGCGTACATTAAAATGGTTCTATTGTACTTATGTGATCTATGTAACCATACTAATTACTTTACATGTATTTGTAATAAAAAACAAATAGTGCTATAGTCTACAGAGTCAGCACTTTGTCATTGTAAAATTGACTAATACAGTATAATGGCTTTAAATGACCAAGTCTTATTGATCACATGGAGCCATAGTTGATCATGTGATTTATCATTAGACAGGTGCATGTTTGTTACCTTGTAAATCAAATAAATCAAATATTAAATGCATGTCAAGTATAAAAAGTTCTTTGAGACTTGATGTTTGTGTATGTAAACCTATACTGTGTGTGGCTGCATTAAACAACTGTCACATTCAAAGGCTCCTGTAATCCCTGCTGCCTCTCCTTGTCCGCGTTTCTTTATTTGTATTCCAAATGTCAGTGTATAAATGCCTTTCAGAGGCTGAATATTGCCACTGAGAAGAGGCAGACATGGCTCTGACGAGAGGGTGTTGTGTGCCTTGGGAGAGCCATGTAAGCAGCATGGCACAGGCAGGGGGATTTACAGGGAGAAAAGGTGTTTATTGAGTGCTCCCGTGGGCTTACTGAGTAATAATAGACCTGTCACATTACGCAAATGTGGAATAAGAAGCAGCCTGTGTGTATGTGTGTGTTTGTGAATCTGTTTTTTAGTTTGTGCGTGCGAATGCCAAAGCTGCCTTCGCATCATCAACTCCTGAGCGGTGGCGGCGATAGAATTAGTCAGCCGAGAGCCTTTAGCCACTAATACGCGTAATTAAAACTGCAAGCTGAGGCACTTAGATGCTTGTGTACTAAATAATTTACACGCCACAATCTATGGATCATTTCCCGCTCTTAAATAGTGAAGATGGGCGAACAAGAGGGAAAAAGACAGGCAGAGGATTTATCAGAATCTGTGCCATAAGCGGGATGTCATGGTAATCTTAATCCTTTCTACTGTGCTAATCATACAAGGGGATCAATGTGCATGGTTCAGCTTGTGGAAAACATGTAACTAGATTGCCATTGACTCATCAACGCTCAAAACTAATAAATACTGCCATCTATAGCAGCCACTGTGGCTTCATAATCTTGGTAAATAAAGCAGCTTTATGAGCTAACATCCCTACAGACATGATAAAAACTATGATCTGAAATGGCGGAATAGAAAACAGGCTAATATTGATAAAAAACTTTTTAAACCAAGCAGAATAAAATTTCCATTCTAAGTGTCCCGATGGTGTTGTTGTTGCATTTCTGGTGTGGAAATAATAAAGGGGAGCAATGGAACTCTGCCATGCCTTTTGCTGTTTTTGGACATTTTTCAGTTTCAGAGAAAAGCCACAGCTTTGTTCACCTGGCAACAACTCATTTAGCTATTATTATTATTATGTTTTTATTTTATTTATTTATTTATTTGGACGGGACAGTGCACATTAATGAACGTACAGTTGTATAGAGTTACACAACTTGACGTAAATGTGCCGGATTATAGCACAGTGCTAATTTCCATC
>JAVQKG010425768.1:0-32025 GCA_036025885.1 Hypseleotris bucephala | reverse complement strand
TTTTTCAGATTTTGAGATTATTTTGTTTAGGTTTATGAACAGGAAGTTAATATTTTATTTCTCCATCACATGAGGAGCTGAAGTAATTTACAGAATATTCAATTATTTCAAAAGTTAATGTGTTGTCATTTATACATATATTATTTGAAGCTATACTGTAGGATATCTGGCCTTTTTTCAGTTTAATGAATATACATACAGGATAATCTCTCACACTGTTACTCAAGGTTGCATACATTGGTCTAAACATAAGACTACACAGACCCCATGCACCTGAACATATATTGTAGAGTTTTGCCTTGGTATCATGGTAGAAAAAGGCAATCGCATGCTTCAGTATGTGAAAATGTGTTCTTGTAGCCAACCAACAGTGAAATGTTTGGCCCATCTTCAAGACATTACAGTCCAATATTCTTTACTGTAATTCTGTGCCCTTTATTGAAATTGCTTTTATACCTTTTTTGAAAGCAACTGCACTGACAACTATAAAGAATATAAGCACTTACAAAGTTATTCAATGGATATGAGTGCAATATTTTACAAGCTGTAGCCCACTGTGTACAAATCTCAAGGTTATCTTTCAGAATCTGGCAACATCTCGCCATTGATTACCTTGAAGTGAAACCTCAATACAAATCGTTAACAAGGGACTTTGGCCTCTTGTGAGCAGTATTAATTGATTGAGTTTAGATGAACAAGCATATGTAGCTGCCAGAGTGAATAGAGGAATTTTAAGATGATGTACATAGTGTGCCCACTGTTACGTCTTTGTAAACACTTGAGTTATGAGTGTCTGCTATTGTACAATCTGCAAGGTTTTTAACAAGCTAGTCATTTTGCTTTGGAAGAAATTATTTGAAAAAATAATTAATTGTTTTTTCTTCTTCCTTTTCTTCTTCTTTGACCTAACCATACTTATTCAATTTTCCCAATTGGTTATTTTTGTATTTGAAAAGATTCGAAAAAGTGTACCAAGTACTTACAGAAATGTAATTATTTGCTGGTGTAAGCTGAACAATACATCAAATAAAATGGCTAACTGTTAATACCAATGCTAATGTTTTCTAACCAGGCTTTGGCATTACATGCGTGTAGCTGATATGTCAGTCGCCAAAACCTGCTTCTTTATTCATGCTTCGCTATATTTGGTTGCGAGTGCTAATTTCTTATAGAAAATGCATCATAGGCAGTTTCATTCTCAGGTACACTATTTAGAATGTTAACAAATACAAAAAGGGTCTATACTATCTTCAGAATCACTGAGTTGAGTTGTTTTAACCTTCTAAACTATCTCCACAGTTAGCATGTCGCCTTGTTGCTAATCTCCACATCCCCATGTGTCAGTCCATGTATCTCCCATCACACCCTGAACCCAGAGCCACATCCCTCTGTCACTGTGAGGGACCTGTCGCCGTGGAGACATCTGCGGGTGGTACATGTACCTCAGTCTAGTTACTGTCGCCGGCCCCTACAGGAGTCCGCCCGGGCCCAGCGGGACCCACTGGTGATTAGAGCAGGACGGGGTTATGAAGATACCATTAGGCTGGCAGATGATCAGAGGTGTTTCATTAGGAGCTATAAGGGCATATGGTACAACACAAACACATGTCCAAACATTAGTCTCTAATTAGGAGGGTACCTTTTACATTTTTTTGATTCCAGTAGTTAAATGATACTTGGTTTTCAAGACCAGGACCTGAACAATACTATTTTTCAGTGGGTTTTTTATATTGTTTTAATTCATTTTCTATAACCCTAAAACTGAATAAAAATAACATTTTATTTATTTGTGTCATTTATTAGACTAATGTATGCAAAGGGATTAGATATTTCATTGACAACTATATTTAATTTTTTATGGACCTGGCAGGTGTTAAAACATGGTCGAAAACAGTACAACCTTTCTTTTGTTACCGCTAAGGTATTGTTACTCAGTACCCAGCCCTATAGTAATTAGTTAGACATGGACACTAATTTGTATTTTCTATCTGTCATTCCAAAGTGCAAAAATACTCTCCCTGATGCACTCATTTCCACAAATAATTCCACCATTTTTCTATCTTGAATATTTAAAATTCAGTTGTTGTTTGTGGTTTAGGTATGAATAAAAACATGAGGGTGATTTTTCCAAGGTAGTATAATGTGTCATGGCGGCTTTTTGGTCTGCTGTTGCATTGCCCTAAAATGAGGCGGTCAGACGGAGAGTGCTGGTATTATATGAGCGCTCACTTCCCTTCCTGTTTCGCGGTACCCGACCTGGTTCATTTTAGCTTCACCCCGCTGGTGTCCAAATACTAAAAAGCAGCCTGTTTGGATCCACATGGCTGTCATTCCATTATGACGTGAACAGGCTTGCACATGTGCAGAGATCACACGTATGTATGGAGCTGTGCACCTGTGGTTGTACACTGAGATTGGTGCGGGATTGTAAAAAAGCCTTGGTTTGTGATAGATGGATGGGCTATGATATTTTATAGGTAGTAAATCCAGCATATTGGAAACAGCTGGAAGACATAGGAATATAGGTCGAGTCCACAAATCTATTCTAAATTTTAATTTAATATTTTTCACTTTAAAGTGCACTATAAATACATTTCCTATAGCTTGGTTTCATTTGAGATACTTCTTTGCAGTGCCCAAAAAACAGCTACCCTTCTACAGCAGAACTAAAAGAAAAATGTTTTATGCAATATACTCACTTATAATTAGTCTACTGCTTAGTCTAATACTGTGTTAAGCCACGAGTTCTCTAAACTTTGACTTGAAAAAACTAAGTCCAATGTCTTGCACCTTTGCTTTATTAATGTTAGTCAGCTGCTATAAGCTACATCTCTCTATTTTTGTCTTTGAACAAAATGCATTTTATTAGTAGTCCGGAAACCAAACCTTCCTACATTCTTGAATATTTGTACAATTTGTCTTTCATGGTTTAGCTGTTCAATTTATATGAGCAAGCTACACATTTATGGCTAGGACTTTATGCTCGCTTGATGGCTGTGTTAAGATGGCAGATAGGGAGCCAAATCCCTCCCCAGTGATGCCATCAGCTTTGATATGCAGGCCCTCTTCACGTATGGCTCCCTCTATGAATATTTCACACATTTGTTTATATAGATATGTGTATATAGCCTGTATATTTATATGTCTAGGCCCATACATTTTATTAGAGGGAATTACATCTTGGAAATGTCAAGGTTAATTTCCTGGTATAAGGGGAGTGAGTGTGACGGGGGAGAGGCTGCTAACAAGTAATGCACTGTGGAGGATTTAGTTTGTGATTTGTTTGTGTGTGAGTCATTTAAGTGACCAAACAAGAAGGATGACCATGTAGAAGAGATAAAACATATCTTTATTGTTCAGTGTATATACAGCAAACAGTGGTTTAGATTGAGAAGAGAATGGAATACAAAGCTCTGCAGGGACAACAGTGTGGAAGTTATTGTACACAGTAAACATGTCCAAAGAAATGCACTTTAAAGGAGGTCTATTAAAGGTGTACTCTGTATGTTTCCCAAAATAAGAAAAAGTCATTCATAATTTTTTAAAACATGCTTACATTGACTATATAACCCTCTCGATGGTGTAAAGTAGGACTGTTGAGTTATTTTGTAAGTCACTGTCCTTCTTAGGATAACAGAGAGCAAGAGACCACTTCATTACAATCCATTGCTTGCATTGACATTGTAGTTTTTTGTAGTGGGCATGGCTAGGAGGAAAATGGTGGCTTAAAAGGACATGCTCCTCCTTTTCCAATGAGAGAACATTGTATTTTCACAAAAAATAGCATTGTAGAAAGATATAATCTACTTGTAATCTAGTGTTGAACCATATGTATTCTGAAAACCCTGTGCATGATATTGCCTTTTAAAGGGTATAACTATGAGGAAAAAGTTGAAACAGCAGACCAAATGTATAGAAAATACATTGATGAAAGGCTGCTGGAGACATAATGTCTCCTTCAAATGCATATACAGACAGCAGTAAAAGTTTTGACACCTCAGTTCGGAAAGATGAAAAACATTTAAAAGGTGAGTTAGATACAATCCATAGAAAACAAATGATGGCTATACCTAGATATGCACAAACAAACAATAAAGTGTTGGAGGCTGTTTTATCCCATGCCCCGGCTTCTCTCTTGCTTCCATCCAATTTATCCCTTCGCTTTCCGTTTGGTGAGACATTTTCCCCCGCGCTACAAAGCTAACGTCATGTTCAGAGCGTTTCTACATAAGTGTTTCATGTCGCTTTCCTAAAACACACTTCCCCATTCCGTGTGTTCCCGGTCTTATATTTTGGTTTTAGAGTAGATAGGTAACATTAAAGAGCGATCACTTTCCCTCTCTGTCATTCCCCTCCTTCATACACTATTTGATCTGGAGCTGGATATGGCTTTTAGAAGTGTGTATGCGGACTCACACACAAACACACACAAGTATTAGCTGCATGCAAACACAAACAGGCAGAGATTGACTGACAGATAAATTGTCAGAGCATACACACACACATGCGCGCTCCCAAAACATGTGCAAAAACACCTTTATCTCTCACAGGCTTTTATTTTGTGTATTTCCTCCTAGCCAAACATCAAAAGACGGATCTGGCATCACACGCCCAGGCAACAATATTACAATCCTCTGTACTCTTTTCAATGCCCAACCCTTGACAACTTGTAGAATGAATTGAAGGAGTGAAGCGTTCAAACAAATAGATATAAACATACACAACAGATACCACCTACATCTAATAAAATATGCATGGGAAGAAAGGACAACTTTACTAAGTACTGTCAGAATTAATAACAGCATCAGTCACTGCCTCCTCCACAGGTGTGTGTCTACCCTGGCATTTTCTACACTCCATGTGCTATTTTTGCACCTATGTGTTCATGCATATTTGCGCTCTCGAATATAGTATGGTAGCTTAGCTGTGTTGTGTCAAAAGGCTTAAGAATTATCAGTAAGCAAAAAGTTTCAAGCACTAGTTCATAAATTGACTCTTTTTTACAATTTAGATTATTATTATTTAGACTGTTAATAAAGTACAATGTCATTGTCTAGAGTGATTTGATACTGAGAAGTGATCAACAATGGCTAATGTTAAATATATAAATCAATTTCAAAACACATAATATTTTGTGAAAATGGAAACATAAGAAACTGCATTTTTTACTACTACATTAAAAGAAAATTACACCACACTAACTCATCTGATCATTTTCTTTGCGTCTTTGTTTACTCTCTTTGTGATCTGTAATTGAAAAAGCCACTCCTTTTTTTATTTTCCACTACTATCCAACGGCTAAATCCAAAAACACCAACCAAGAGGTTAGCCTGGTCACCTGGCACCCACAGGCTCTAGCTCTCTCTACCTTGTGCACACACACAGCAGACGTACAATCAAACGCACATACCTGGCTGCTGTGCTTCAATAACCTGTAAATTCCTCCTCTGCGCCCGCACCGTACCCAGGCCTAACCCTTTAAAAAAGTCACCCGCCTCCACCTGGTAATGCATGAACACACACATACATGCCGCAGTCCCACACAACAGACAAACCCAAACACACACAACAAAAAACAATGTGGCTTAGTGGATGGTATCAAATTTAGTGGCCAAGGGGATCTAGCTAGGGTCATAAATCTATATCTAACATGTGAGAAAATCTCGACATGAATATCTGGAGACTTGGGCGGAGAGGGAGACGGATGGACAGACAGAAGGGAAGATGTGAAGTAAGGAAGAAATAAACAAACAAGTCCCAGGAAGAGTGAGTGGGAGAGCGTCTAAGGAGGTAGGAAAGGAGGGATTGTGATAAAGGTAAACCAGCAGAGGGAGGAATAGGGAGGTAGACAGACCGGGAGTCACAGGCGGAGAGAAGGAGGGACAGACAGACGGACACATGACCCCTTTCACTCTAACAATGGCTCTTCATGTGGTGCCCGGCTTAGCAGGCGAGCCGCCGGAATCAGGAATGTGGAATGTGGGATTTCGGGCTTGGAAGTGATAGCTACTGTCTGTGTGTAATATTTAGGGCCGGCACAGGGAGCCTCTGGCACGCCACGGAACACATGGACGCTACTGCTCTCTCTGCGGAGAGGCGCTCAGCTGTCTGCTACGAACATGTTGGTGCATAAATACAGTATTCACAATGGTGCGCTGAGAGGGAAGGGATTTATTGGTACGATTCTGGATGGAGGAAATAGTTTATTGCTAAACTCATGTTTAAATGTGTTAGTTTTATTAATTGCATTAAATAGTAATATATATTACTCTAATAACATTTAATGAAAAAAGAACAATATCTTAAAATGATCACAATGTGAAACATTGAAACAGATCAAATAGAAAATAGGAAACACTACAATACATGCACCTAGAAATTATCATTTCAAACATAACATTTCATTTGGTAATATTTATATAAGTTCTTTGTGTTTTTATTTTTGAAAGTGTCATAAAACAAGAGTTTTCACAGCCTTGATAATTACATCATATACAATCATAAATTGTTCAAATCTATAGCAAACAATCAACAATTTTTGACATTTTGAGTTCTTTCTGAAACAAAACTCAAATAATCTTTTGGAATTGCGTGTGTGCCTAAAAACATTCCACATGAACTCATACTGTTGTATTGTCACTATGTGTCTCTCACTCTCCGTCTTCTCTCTGCCTCGCACAAGCAGCAAACATGGAGAGTGCTGCTAACACAGAAGACAGTTGTTGCTGGCCGCCCAATGCCTGTCATGGCTGTCAGGCCAAATCCCATGAATTATGGCTCTTCCAGATGTAAGAGATTTCTAAGCTGCCTCCAACGAGCTGTGGTCTGTGGCAAGGGACAGACAAAAGGAAACAGACAGACAAAGAGACACAGATTTGGGTTTATATAGTGTCATCCAAAAAGCCATCTCCCATTACCCATCTTTATCAATAAAGTTAGACTCAGTAACTACAATGTCCAGCTTTACATTCAAATTGAATTCAAGATATGAGATTTTAAACAGCAGTGACTGTTAGATATTAACAAATATATAAGACACATTTTAAATCACAATCAAAAATCTAATATGCAGCCGCTCTGACACATTGATCACCACATTTGTCCAGTGCATTAGTTTAATTTGGCGATACACACACGCACTGACACTTAAAATTCAATCCTCATCCTTCTTTTTACTCCGTTTGGTCTGCTCGCACTTTTTCTCTCATTAGTACTTCGTAACCAGACAGTTTAAAAGAAATTATGAAAGCATTACACTCACTGATGTAGCAGTTTAAAAATCAATAGTTGAAACCCTAGCTGCCTTCACTTAAGCTCTCTCCTATGGCAAAAGGGGGATGTCTCTTTCTCCCCTCTCTTCTTAAATGGTAATTTCATTTGCAGTCACTAAGACCTTACCGATAATTACCACTGCCCTGGGAGAGTAAGGCGAGCGAGAAAAGGGGAACGGGCGTTGAGACGGTGAGACCGGAAAGTCAAGAGAGTGCTGCTGGATTAAGAAAGAAGAGTGAATGGCAGTCATTAGAAATGCTTTCCTCTCGCTGCGCTTTGATCAGACTTAAGAACACATTGCCTTGGCTCTATCGCTCCCTGACACTAGTTTCTGAAAAGACAAGATGGAGGTGTGTGGAGGGGATGGGGGGTAGCAAAGGTACGAGTGAGGTACGGGCCCAAAAGGATCTCCCAAGTCTTAAATAGCAGGCCTTAATTTTTCGACATTGAACCCTTTCAGTTCTCAGGTTACCCCAGAGCTGTCCGTCTTTGGAAAGCCTCGCAAATGCTTTCTCACTCCCCCCTTTAACTCATCACTCAAATGAACTAATCAGAAAGGAGGAATATGAAGTGTCCAGCAAGATCCATTTCTCTCGCAGCATATGGCAATGATTGATGGGGGACAACTTTGACTTTCCCAGGTCATCCTCCTCCTCGCACACACATCTGGGAGCATGCAATAATTCTCTTAATTTTAGACCTTCCTCCTGCTTCCTATGGCTTCAAAAACTTCAATTGGACTTTGGGAAAAAGGATCCCATAGCCTCAGAATGTCCCCCTCTTTTTGTCTCACTCTCTCAAGGCTAACACAACCAGTCATTTTGGCTGGAATAAAGGGCTGTATAGTGGTTGCCAGATGTTTATAAGGACTGTTGGGGCAATCCCCTTGTTTTTATGGCTCCCATGATTTTTCTTTCCTTCTTGCAAAAGCCTTAAGAACCACTTATGTCATATAGCGACGGTGACTGGATTTACCATATGTGTAATGCTAGTTGATATTTCATCAGGACAAATACTGTAAAAGAGCCACAAGGAATATGAGTTACCTGTGTTTATTGCTTTCGAAAAAGGAGTTCAGCCCAAAGCCAGCTTCTAAAAGTGAAAACCGCACATCCGGAGATTTACATTCACTAAGAGATATATGGGTTCTGTTCCAGATTTATTTAGAAGCAAATGTCTTCAAATAGTTTGCATGGAATAATCAGAATTATTCTCGGAGCTTTTCGAATATCAAACAAGTTAACTTTTTGAGAGAGTGAGCCAGATACAGGTAAATAACTTAAAGAGGAACAATGCAACTTCGCTGTTTGGGTTGTATTTATCCTTTACTGGGAACTGCAGTTTCGGGGTAAAGGAAGTAGTAATACATAAGAATAATAATGGTACTTAGAAGCTCAACCGCAAAGTTGCCAAGTCTGTGTTAGTTTTGCATTTTACTATATTGAGGGATCTCACCATTCTGTAAAAGCTTGTACCAAAGCAATTTGTGCTTTTTGGGAGACTTGTCACCTAAACCGAGATTTGCAGGGACTTAGACACAGGCTGTGTTTTGTTTTTATTTTTATTTCCAAGAGATGCAAGAGGGAGGTCGGAAACTTCATTCACCCCGCAACAACTTATTTATCCATCACATTGACTGTTTAAGCTGTTTATAAAAATTGCATTGTTCTGTCCTCAGCAGTGACCAGGCCTTGTAAGCTGTGCATAAAAATCATCTTTGACTTGGGGTTTACAATAACAGAGGGGAACTTGGACCGCTAAATGCTTTCGGGAAACCCAGCCGTCCTCCTCCTGCCATGTGATGATCCCACCTCTGAAATATTCGCCACCATTAACATTCCGATGGGTATCATCCCCTTTTCAGACACAATTTGCTCTGCTCCTCAGACCTGTGGGCCCAGGCAGGGAGAGGCCTGGAGCAGATACTATCTCTTCCCATTCTTCACAAGATCCAGGCTGCACCACACTTATGCGCACTTATGCGCATAAATTCTCTATTGGTTTTTATCAATATGCAAAATAAATCAGATATAACAGTTACTAAATACTTTTTTCTTGAATATTTATACTCTTGTTTAGGTAATTATAGGTAATTAATTTGGAGGGCTATTTTTTCTACCTTTTGAGTAATATTATTTGCTGCTTTTTAACCAAACTCTTACACCCTCTACCCACCTTTGTTTAATCCAGCATAAATTTAACTGGTTAACGGCTGCTTGTTCTTCAGTTATCTTTAATACCGAAACATTAAAAGCGCCCATGAGTGTTATTGACCTATAAAGCCTTAACGTCTCTGATCTTAATTGCAAACAACATGACGGTGTGAGGTAAATTGTTTTGCCAATCAAATCTCATGTTCTTTGCTTTACTTACAGCCTCTTTCATGTTGTCAAAGTCTTTCGCAGCTGAGCCCGCCACAATTAGCAAAGGTTTGTGCTCCTTAATCATGTGTGATCATGTGAGAGACGCAGTGCTACACTTTGAGCACAATTAGCCGGGCATTTAGGCGTCTTAATTGGTGACATTCGATCTCAGGCACTCTCAGATGAACCACTTAGCGGGTAGACGTATGGATTAGCGCCCAGCACGGCTCTCGCTCTTCTCACATGTAACTAACAGGTCAGGAATTAGTGCTCTTAACGCTGCCTTACAAATGAAGACAGCTGTATTGACTTGCAAGGGAAAGTAGTTTCTCTTACCAGCTAGTCTCTTGCCCTATCGCTTCATGGTTTTCTCTTTCTAATACATGAACATACCATTCTTGAACAGTTTGCAGTGTTGAGTAGGGGCAAATCGGAACACTATGTTGGCAATGGGCCCCATGCATTTGGCTGTGACAGTATTTGGCATTGTAGTTGTCATGGTATAGACGCTGTTGCAGTTGTCTGGGTAACATTGGTGGAAGTTTCATACATGGCAAGTGTCAGCGGAAATGTCTGGGCGGGCGGGAGGAAGTTCTTGCCAAAAAAGATGACATAGCCCCACTCGTGTTGTGGATGTCATGTTGTATTGAATATGTGAGTGGAAATGTAGTTATACTTGCTACCTGATGTAGTGACTCAGTAGATTAAACAGTATCAGGGACATGTAAACTTTTGCACTTCTTGTATGTGTATGACAAATCAGTGTTGTACAAGAGTAGTCCTGAAGCAGGTGTGTCACATTGATGCCACAGTGTCCTCCTCAGGTCACTGTTATAAGCCTGGATCTCCTCAGAGCAGGCGTTTAAACAGGGCAGACAGTTCTTGTCTGTTAAATTAGTGTACTTCCACAAACACATGCCTCGGCCCGCGCATGGCACAACTTGTCAGGATGTTCTTGTCCAGTTTCATTAGAAAATATCAAAAATAATAATCAATGAAACATCACAGAATTATGCCAATTGACGCGCAACGTATACTGTATCTGATTTGAAATAACTTTTATATCTTATATATCTTACATCTATCAGCAATTCCTTTTTATTGATACAATTACCTTTTTCATCTTGGACTTCTTAGATCTAAAATAAAATATATCTGACCATCATTACTATTCAACACAAAAACACATATTCTAAGCAACAAAGAAAGCAAAGCAAGGGCCAGTCGGCATTTCAAACACCCCTGAGATCCCGATATTCTAATACCGTGGGACCTCCTCTCATATTTATTGTGGGAATCAGAATTTATGATGAGTAAATTGGGCTTCTTCATCTGTGTGCCGGGGGGGTTGCAACATGCGGCCGAGATGGCTTGACTTATTGATTACAGGGAGCAGTATGCCCCATTTCAAAGGAAAGGAGAGCCCCCGCCACGCAACTTCTGAGAATTAATTTGCCCGGCATGGGCCTTCATGAGAAACACATGTCCATACACACACGCAGAAACACCAGCGCAGACACAAACAGGCACACAAAATCAAAGCCTGCAGGTAGAAGAATCACACTCCTCAAAAGGAGAAGAAAGATAGATCTTCACATGCAAGGAGCCCCCTTTAGCCCCCACCAACATGTACACACACATGAATGAGACCCATTTCTACAGGGCTACAGGTAACAATGCAAGGCCATTTTGTTGTGAGCCAGGACAGATCAGTGGCATAATCATCCACTCAGGCACTTGAAACCAAGAACTTAAAAGAAAAGTTTCTCAGATGAATCTTTGACATCGTATACTGAATATAATTTACCTTAGTGGGATTATACTCTATTAAACTGACAAATGAAATAGAATGTATTATACATAATCATAATAATATAGTTTATCATAATTGTATGGTAAGTAGAATTTTTACAAGAGCACATTTTCTTATTTACTGTCAATCAACATACAAAATTAGCATGTTTGTTACAAAAGACTTAAGTTATTTGGTTGTAAGTGAACTTAAAGACAAAAGATAAATGAACTATAATTCAGTTTAATTTAACACAAATATTGGAAGGAAAATAATATGTTTGAGCTTCAACCCAAAGCCTTCAGACATTGGTCCACTTCTGCCCTTTGCCCAAACATCAGTCTGTGCTTCAGTGTAAAGGCAGTAGTGAAGCTGGCTCTGACACACTCTGGTCTAAAGTGTTTCTCCAGATTGAGCCACAGCTGAACTATCAGAGGCTCATCCCTGGCATTGTCCACCGCACCGTCCTTGCTCTCAGACACCAGCTCCTATTACAGCAGCAGCAGCCGCGCTAATTCATCATCGCGCACATGACAGACAACACATCTGTGTGTGAACGGATTGAAGAGGGACTGAGCGAGGGCCGGCGGGTCAGAGGGTAGAGGGGGAGAGTTGTGGTGTAGGGGAAGGTGTGCAGACAGTCGAAGGAAGAGCAGGAGGAAACAGCAGTGAAACCCACTCGTTTTAAGGGTCAGGTTTAGTCTACCCTTCTCTCGACCTCTCCCTATCACTCCTCCCTTGTTGCTGTCAGCTGCCCCCACTTTGGAAACTGTACAGCTCATTGTCTTGGACTATCTTATATTACTGCCTATATAGTGCAGGTGTGAAACACATCAAAGCGTGTAAGAAGTGAAGTGAAGATGTGGCCCCTGTGAGGTTTTACAAAGCCATATAAAACAGAAGCTGTGCGTACAGGGAAAGGCCATGTCCATGGCTACCTGTGTTGACGACAGTTGTGTTTTTAAATATTTATCGGCTGACTGACGGAGCTGTGTGACTGACTGAAGTCTGGCTGAAGAGACATTCGGGTGATGAGCCTGATAGGTGAGAGCTAGGTGCAAATCGAGACGGACACCACATTTTGTGTTCACAAGGCTCATATTCATACAGTATTTGTGTGCGCTTGTGCGTACATGCATGCATACATGTGCAGACAGCAGGTGGACACACACACACGTCCTCATGTGTGTGTTCAAGCAAGCATATCTGTTTACTTTTGCACTCCAAACCCGCTCACATTTGAATGCAGCAGACAGGACACATCTCCCTGCTCTGTGAGCCGCAAGACAGCTCAGTCAGAATATTTTAGCATGCGCCCGCATACACACCCGCCTCCCTGGGGTACCCCATATGTGCCGCCCGGGGAGTGCAAAATGGAACTTTTTAAAAGCCAAAAAACACTTACTCCTGTACAAACTAGTCTCACTTAATAATACCACAAGCGTGTTTCTCGCTCGGCTCTTGCGACAGGCCGTCATTATCTACAAGGGGGCGGATGTTTCGGAAGCTTTTTAGGGAAAGGTCGTGCTTGTTGTTTTCATATCTGAAAGTATTGCTACATGACAGACACCAAATAGACTATAAACTGTCTGAAATCTATGCATCAACAAATACTTTTTTGTAGTAAATGATAAAAAAAATTGTGAATTTGGCATAAAAAAACATCAAATCTCTCAACTCACTCATCTCAGTTTTGACATTTAAATATTTGAATTGAATCTATTACAAAGTAAAATCAAAAACATCTATAGCTTTTTAACACACAAGAGCTTCTGAGATCATTTTTCTGTAGGTGAATAAAATGAACTTATGTACACATAGACACACACACAGACAGAGTGAGTATCGGGACAAACACACCTCCTGCTCTTATGAAGATAAATATGGCACAGGGTAGATTTTCACGTGCACCCTCTGAACGGGACACACACATTCATCTTGGCTGTATTTGGTGTTTGGGCTGCATGTATGTGTGTGTGATGGCTGGGATGAATATTGGGGATCCAGCAGCCGCATATAAGGGTGTGCACCTCACTGCCTCTTCAATGTATGGAAATGTATGTGCATTTTTAAAGTAGGGGGGCTAAATTTATTTCTCTTTCCCCCCGCATGTACCCTTCGCCCCTTCCCCTCTCTCCACACCTCATTCCCGAAGCTGATAGACCTATGGATGCATGATAGATGGAGAGGGGAGGGCAACGGAGGAGAGGTAAAGAAAAATGGCCTGGGTCTCTGCATGGTTGCATACATACATACATACATACATGCACATACAGCCCAGCCTCTCGTTCACTCAGCACACACCTCAAACAGTGGATTCACACGCATACCAAACCTAATCCATAGTTTTACATAATGGCGAGGGACAAAAGGGGGGTAGGCTGGCCGGCTCCTGTAGGCGGCTGATAAAGATAATATGAATCATCTGATTTTTCCCTCCTTGCCTCTGTATGTGTACACATTCAACGGGGGAGATGCAGATATGCTATAGGGGAATATAATGAGATATCGAGAAGGTCCCTCGTGATTGTCAAGAACACATGTGGGTCATCTGTGCGCACTTTTCACTATGTGTAAGGATTATGGCCCGCGGTATGCAGAGATTTTGTGAAATTGTGCAAGTCATGTGTGTGTGGTAGAGTATATGGTAAAAACTATTGCATAAAGCCAATTTCACCAGAGATACAAGATTGAGGGCACTATTTTGATACAATGAATTTCTTTCACAATGGGATAATGGTATGGATAGACTGGGAAATTATGGTTTGCTTGTTGCCGGAATTAATTAAGTATTCCAACACTTTCTACATAAAAAACAAAGAAAAGCCACCAGTAATTATTCCAAGAAAGTTAATTTTTCTGAATATAATTAAAGACATTTAACCATCAGGGACAGAGCAAGATCAAAGATGCCTATTTGATGTCATGCAGATAGCATTTTGAAATTAGCAAACCCTCTTAACTTTATAATTATCTTTTGGTTGAGAACTGATGCAAGAAGTTCTTTTGTGTTAATTCTGGGCTGAAATAGTCTCCCAAGAATTAGATGGAAAATTAATTAGAAATAATTGCAAATGTAGATGCACAGATTGGATTTACAATGCAAATAGCAGAAGTTCCCATTCCTAATTGGCATTTTAAGTTATTTAAAGTCTAAATATGCATGTTTATTTATTTATCAGTAAGGATTCATGTTTTTTAGAAGCATGTCACCAATATTTTCTTTCTGTGCTTTTTCCGCGGTTGACACACACACACACACATAATGTCCAGATATATCAGCAGGAGAAAATAAAAAAAAGTGGGCGTGAGATAGGGGTGCAGTGTGTGTGCCTGTGAGCGCGGCAGAGGGGTTAAATTCTATCTTGGAGTATCGGCGGGGCCCCCATAGAAAAATAGAATTGTTTCCTCCATATTAGGAATCAAAGCTTAAGCCCGGTGTTATTGTGTCCACCATTTTGACTGCAGCAGCCAACAGACCTTGAGGAGGAAGCAGGTGCAGCGGGGACGAGTGTGTAGGTGTCAGAACATTTATTTATTTTATTTTTTCCTCTTCTTGCATGCTTGTGTGAATAGTTCTGCTAGAAAATGGCTCGGATATACTGTGTGTGTATGTGTTGGGTAAATAATAATGCTTCTATATGGCATGTTTGGCGGTTTGTGTGCAGTTGTGTTGATGTGCGCCTGCAGGTGTCTGTGCCTTGTGCATTTACAGTCCTGGGGAACTGTTGACCCTTGGCCTCCCAGCATACACACACACACACATAAAACTGGCCGATGTGTGTCTATGGAGGACCCTTGAACTTGACCGTGGAGGGGCTAGGGGGGTCGACCGGGCTGGAGCTTAAAACAAACTAGGCTGATGGACAACAAAGACAATGGGGGGAGGGCGGGATGAAGGCTGGGGGTGGAAGGTTGAGATTTTAAAGGGGAGGTCCCAAGGGTGGAGATGTGCGAATGTCCATTTTTTGTGAAAAGGCTTTTTCTGAAAGGCTATGTTTATTGTTACAATTTAATAGCTAAATATTATTTTTTTGACCGTCAAAGTGTTTTAGTTTTCCACAACTAATTACTTAAATATTTTCTTTTTCATTGATGTGTGCTATATTATTGTAAGTGAATTTACTGCTCACTCACTGATTCTGTTTCCAATTTTTGAGGGGTGAAAATTGAAAGACCATAACTCCACTAACTTCACAGGAGAGAAGCCGCACTTCATGCTCTAAAAATCTTAAAAACTAAAAGATTCACGGATTTAAGATCAAATGCATTTTGTGTATTATATTTTGAAAGATTGTCATAGTGCAGTTAAATGCACTCTACTTAAGATGTTCAGAGAGAGACTTTTTTTGTGTTTAAACATTTAAATTCTAAACTGATAATGAATATTATTGTAACATTTTGGCAGTAAACAAAGTAAACTTTGAATTCATGCATAAATCTCAATTTTGCTCATAATATCACTTACACCATGCAGTTTATTACACTGGCAATTGTCTTGATTTTTTCATCTCTTTATTTATTTTTGACAGGTTGAGTGATAAAACAGATTACTCAATATGCTCTTATTCCTGATTATTACCAGTTAACTTATTCCATTGATAAATGTTGCTCTTTCCCATCACTATCATTATATGCTAACACAATTACTCTCCCCTCTATTACAAATAATTACATAATCCACACACTAATTAATGAGAGCAAATTAAATGAATCCTCATTACACCGCTAGCGCTAATTGAGTTTAGCACTGCGCTGTATGACGGGAAGTGCCTTAGTCAATAGTCTAAATAAAGAAGCAGTTGACATAAAATTGAAGAGTAAAAACTTTTAGTCAAGTAAAAAAGCTGAAGGATTGGATGGAGAGGAGGATGAGTGAGCTAGTAAGGAAGGAGGCAAGAGCAGGTAGGAGCTGTGAGAGGTCAGGGAGCATAACATCTTTTGGCGGGGAAAATGAAGGTGTGTTTCAGCATGTGTGCGTGATTTTGTTGTGTGTGTGCGCGTTTTTGTGTGCGTGTGTCGTCTAATTGTGAGCAGAAGGTGAGGGGTGAGAGCTAGGCACGCTTCCTGCAAAAACAGCGGATAGAGATGAGCGTCAGAGGCGGCAGCTCCTACTGTATATCTGTGTGTGTGTGTGTATGTGTGGGAGTGTGTGTTTTAATAGCCACAGTCGGAGAGCCTCTGTCAGACGGTCAGCTAATTGGCCATCTTACAAGTACAGAGGAGGCATGCTCGCAAATTGGCAAAAAGGGCAAGCGGCTTCAATCTGATACCAAACTCCTTTCTGTCACGATGCTGTCCATTAGGCAACAGCTTAAGTCAGGGAAATGGAACAAAAATAAAGAAAAGAAAAAACAGAATACAAAACAGGGGGAAAATAGTGGCCTAATTGCGCTTCGGAGACCCGCGTTGTTGCGCTCGACCCGTGTGTAGTGAGACAATGGGGATCATGCCAGATTTAGCGTAAATAAAAATTTTAGGGGGGAATTGGCTGGTAACTCATTTAGCGACTTTTTTCTGTTTGTGTGTATGAGTGTGTTTCTCTATCGTGGATGCCTCATGTATTTTAATCCATGTAAAGTCCCAACTGGGTTCCAATTAGGAACAGGTTTCCTAACACCCTAAGGGGAAACTGATAATTATACTGTTGACTGTGGTTGTGGCTGAGACTGTGTATTTGTGTGCATTTGTGTGTGTTTGTGTGGTTTCAATAGAGACTAAACAAAGCCTATGATATTCTTTTTTTATCTTGGCCCAATGTTTACAGCGTTGATGATGTTAGCTGTATCAAATAATTCTTCATAATTAGACCTGATACTTAGATTTAAATCCTCTTATCTTGGCTGTTTATCTTGAATACACTGTTGAACATGCAGCATGTGGTGTGTTAAAGCAAAGCCTGAAGGCACTAATGCATCAACATTGTTTTGTACTGAATACTGTACCTAAGAATGCACTGTAAGTCTGGCTTTATGATCATCTTTAGTATTTTTCTATGTGTACACTGCTGATTAGGGCTGTACAATATTTGAAAACCTTCAATCTGCTGTAGCTAAGTTAAGTATTGTGATAAAAAAAAATATGACTGGCGATAGTTATACTGTATATCCTTCAGACATAATTTAACTTAGTTCAAAAGTCCAAAACTAAGTCTAAATCAGGACTAAACTAGTTTTAACTATTTTATCTTTTTATTTGATCAACACAGCTTCTGTTAGGGCTGTGATAGTATGCATCCATATTTGTATAAACTTCACTTCATAGCCATACATTCAGTTTCTTGCCAACTGAATTTTGTTTGTCCACATTGTGATAAATGTGTGATATTGTCCAGCCCTAATGCTGCTGGTGTTAGCAGTGGAGGATGTTTCAAAATATTTGGGCATTTGTCTTCTCACATTTCAGAATAAAATGTTTGTCACATATGGAATAGCTAGTCTTGTGTGTACGTCTGCGCCCGCTGTGTAACCTTGAAAAGAAGAGTGACGCTGATGTAGTGGACACCATGGCTATCACACTTAAACCCAAATGTTGAAAAATGTCCCCTCAGATAAAATGAATGACCCTACTGTATCAGAAGCCAATGGTATAAATACACTGTTTTGCACGACTGAGCTGACAAGAAAGCCTGGAAAAATGTTGAATTGTCACTGTATGCAATTGGAAGGCTTGCTACACTGGCAAAAAAATGCTGGTTTATTTTGAGTACTGCAGTGTTTTGGCGAGGCTTGTGTATTCATGAACCCTTACTGTAGCTGCCTGTGTATATTTATATTGCAAAAGAAACTTCACAGTGGTTTTGAATGTGAGATATTTACAACTTTTTTTTTCTTAATCCGTTCCAATGGATATTCTAGCGTGCCTGGTACACATAGCTGTTAACTGTTGTCAACTTATTCATATCAAACAAGTTTCTGGGAGGGGGTGCTCAAAATCCTACTCCAATTTTTCAAATCTAAATTTTCACACTCTCTTTAGAAGTCTTTTTTACATAGAAATGAAGAGAGCGAAAGAATTGAGAAGGCCAACCGAAAATCTTTTCAGACTCGCAAAAACACCATAATTGTTTTGCTATCCAATCGGGTGTTGTACTACACATAATATATGGTTATTTCATACGGCCTCCAGACTGCCAAGATGTTTTCAATTTGGCACGGCCCTGCGATCATGATATCACAGAGGGAAAGAGAGCTCGCTAGAGTGAGAGCTTCTAGTCTGGGATGGCCCGGGCAGCGAGAGGGCGATCATTTTCACCAAAAACTCAAAGGCTTCTCCCCCCTCTCTCTCCCTTTCTCTCTGGGACGAATAATTCCACAGTTGCTGAGGCACTGAAAAAGCAATCTGTGGAATACCCCAGGGTCATGTCTGTGGCCGGATGATTTGTGTGAAATGTCATACATTAAATATAAGTTTAACATTCAAGCCCGGTACACTGTAAAACTGGCCTGTCGTTGCCACAGTTCCACCGTTTTTCCCCCACAGTCGCGAGAGGCGGGAGGGTTCGGGTTCAGGAAAGCGGTCACTAAGGAGTCGGACACAGAAAAATATACACAATGCGCACACACATTCACACAACCATGCACCCCCTGTGTCTGACCAATCTGAGGGACAGCCAGGCCAGCACTGTGAACCTATTCTATCCCCAGCTGCATTTCATTTGCCACAACTTCAAACATATATCTATATTTTTTTTATTTTATTTTTTCAATTTCATCTTACATTTTTCCTGGGAGCTTTTGGCCAGACAACTATTGAAAAAAAAAAAAAAAACAGGATTTAAAAAAAAGAGAGACAGTCAGATGGACAGAGAGACGAACAGTTTGTCTAGAAGGCAGGTGTTGAATTCACGTCCACGGCTAGATGAGGAAGTAAGGGAAGGAAGCGAGGAGGCAGGGGTGGGGGTAGTGATGAAGGGGGTAAGGGGGTGGGGGGCAGCTCGTAACTAATTCATAAAGTTTGAGGAAAAATAGCAGCCACTGTGAAGCAACAGAGACAGAGGGAAAGGTGTCTCAAGGGACTTAGAGTGTAGGCAGCCATCCCAAAGAAAGAGAGAGAGGGAGAGATTCTGTCCATTCGAGCAGATGAGAAAGAGATGACAGGGCGGGCTACAAAGGATGTCATACGCCAGATGGACAACTGATGAGTTTTCTACACTCTCTTTGTCTTTCCCACTTTTTATTTATTTATTTTTTTCGCCGCTTGTTTGTTTGTGCTCGGCGCCTCTGGAAAAAGTTTCTGTCTGAATAACTACAATAAGATCACGCGTTTTGATATGTAAAGAGTTGCGGATATTTCAAAAATCCCACTGAAGGTAGCCAGCTCGGGACGATCAAAGGGGCAAACGCTACAAAAAAGTGTACAAAAAAGCTGCATGTGGGCCTGATTAAGCTATGTCAGGTGGATATTGTTCATGAATGTAATTATGATTCTCAAAATATTCCTATCTCCTCACCACAACAGTTCAATTGAGTTTTTTAGCCTGGCAGTGTTTGACAAAATTTGCATTGAAAAAAATCCATGAACCTTTCTACAAATTCAGCTTATTATCGCCATGACAGAGCTTACTACTAGATTTATCAATTTCTCCTTCAAGGTGGAGCGCATTTGTAAGCAAACCTGGACTCTTTGAAGAAAACACAGTATCGCACCATCTCTCGCCCCCCTTCCTACCCTTTTCTCTTCTCCCTCTCCTCACTTCAAAGCCGAACAGCTGAAGATGAAGGTTTGGAAAAGAAATGGGAAAACAAATTGTTCATTTGTATCTGGGAGGAGAACCGGCACTTGAGCAAATATCTTCTCTGCATTTTCTATTTAGGTGCGCCAGCTTAAGGTGCAGGGGTTTATTGAGAGGAACCAGCCATGCCTTGTTTTGTTTATGTTTTGCTTTTTTCAGATATTTTGGGCCCTTTTTGCTTTTAATGCATGGGACAGTAGAGATGTGACAGCAAATCATGGAGTAGAGAGCATTGGAAAACATTTGGCAAAAAGTCAGGCTCCGTATTTGAACCCGCAACACTGAGGCAAACTGCTTGACTCTGTGGCAATGAGAAAGTTTTAGCTGTGTTTGTTTGCGTATTGAATATAATCCGTGTTAATTCAAACTACCAATCTGAGACTGCTCCTCACTTTGAGCAACCTACAGTATGTACCACTTTCCTGCTACTTTTTTTACAACATGTTTTTGGCCTTTTTGTATTTATTGACAGGACAATAGGACAAAAAGAAATAAGGGAGTGACATTCGGCAAACTGTCATGAGCTGGATCAAACTCACAAAGAGGTGGCGAGCATTAGAATCTCTGAATATGGGCCGCACGCTTTACCAACTGAGCTACGGCCCACTTTGCTGCTACTTTTAATTGTGCAAAGTGTTCTATGAATTAATGTCTGTCTATTTATCTGAGGTTGAGGTGTTAGGATACACTCATTGAGAGGAACATACTATAGGCTTAGTTTTATGTAGAATAGATAAACAATACGCCCAGTATATATGAAGAATAGGGGCTCAATGCCATAAGGGCACACATCACTGTAATTTATATATATTTTGAAGCCCCAGTCCCCATGATAAGGAGAAATAGGTTGATGGTAGCGGCCCGGACTGTAGCTTCTCTTTGGCCATTATCCACAGGCAGGCAAATCAAGCCAGCAAATCAGGAACAATGGAGCCCTCAAAGAGCAGAGTGGGGATCAAAGAAGTGCTAACTGGCCATTGCAATCCAATTGAAATGTTCACTTTGCATCTCTCCAAAGGTAATGGATGTAGAGAGCGGGGAGGTGAAAAGAAAAGGGGTCTGTAGCCTGCCTCACATTCAATGCAAAATTATGGAAGGGAGGTATAAGAAGAGAAGAAAGCGACGGCCTTCTTGAGTCATCTAGAAGCTTCATAATGTCCCTTGGATATTTTGACTTTGAATTTGCGAGAGGCCCATTTTTTCACCACTCGCTTTGAACCTTGCGATGGTAACATTATGATGATATATGAGATGGCGCTGTAAAGCTCTTGTGCATGTGGAGTAGGGAGCGAGGAAGGCTATTTCTTAAAGTGTCCTCCCGTTCCCTCAATCTGTCTGTCTCTGGCCCTTTGTCTCTCCATCCACTCCATCTGAATGTGCTGATCACCTGGGGAGATGCTGCATTAATGCTGACGCCCAGTAAAAAGCAGAATCTCCTCTTTATTTATCTGCACTAAAAATCCCTCCCAATCTTTCCAGCACATTTCACTCAATCACGCCAACTCGGGCCATTCCATTAGCCACACAGGGGCGTTTTAGCCCATTGAGCACAACACGCCCCGCACTTCTATGAATATAGATTCCCCTAAATTATGTATAATGGGAGCACCAGATTTTTAGCATTTTGACTAAGAGGGCTTGGGGTGGGTATGAGTTGTTTCTCCCACTTTTTAGTGCATCAGGAAATTCGCAGAAGGGCTTTGGATAGTGAGTTGGCGTCTATTTTGTAAATGGATGTAAATTGAAAGGCGACAGGTCAAGGCAATGGTAGCTGTAGGAAGAATAACATTATAGATCAAGTTCAGAAGTTAATTTCAAAATAAATCCTTTTTGTTGTAGTTATCTATGCAAAATATGTTATTTTCCGAGAATCTGATATCTTGTTATGCTGAACATTTGCTATTCATAGAGTGGGTCTGAAGCTAATTGGCTGGTAAGTAATTTTAATTCTCATGTTGTCAGCTGGTGTCCATGTTGCTCAGCAGGAGGCAAGGACAGGCTGGTGTGATATCAACAAACAGCAACAATTTTATAAAACCAGCAAAATCAACATCCTCATTAGCAAGTGAGCTGCCACAGACTTCAGATAGAGCCTCAAAAGTCTGTTTTTACCAAATCATTATCTTTAGTGTCAGAACTGTAAACGCACATTTTTCAGTTGGCTTCTCATACAGTACAGACATGTTGAGCATATTAGTTGTTTACATGCCCACAGCCACTACCATGCATCTTACAAAATGGACTATTTTCACTACATTTTGAGTAATGCAGGATAAACATCATTATTGTTTTAGAATTATAATTATTCCAAGTCAGAGAAACAGTTAATGAATGTCATTGAAAATGGATTGTTTAAGATTAGATCAACTAACAGAAATAGATCAAAGTTGAATTTTCTGTGGCTTGCCTAAACCATAGCTGTCCTATCTAATCATAGGCAATAATCCAGCACTATAACCTATTCCATAATATCACATGACTGTGCATTTTATTACCTTGCAGCTATAAGCTTGGCAGAATCCACAGAAAGTGAAAGGCCAATAGGCTGAAGGTTTCCAGGCCCTTCTGCATGTTTCATGAACATTAGACCCATGACACCTATTGAAATGATGTGGTGGAAATTCAAACACGTGTTGAAATCTTTTTCGAAACGATTCTCGGCTACGGCGGCATGGCGCTGCATATGCAGATGAAAGCCAGGCCCCGTCAGAGGCCGTTTGAGGTTTGAACCAGGACTTTTGATGGTGCCTGTCCATGTTGTTAGAGCGTAATGGACGTGTCACCCCAGAGGAAAAGCTGCCGGCTGCTTGGGTCACCATGCCCTTCAGCACATGACACACACACATCAGCTACGAAGTGACAGGAACATGCAAAAAGCATAGACACCATGGCAACCGCATCTGAGTGTGTGTGCATGTCTGCTCCCACTATACGCGCAGGTATCGATCCATCTAAACTGTATTATTGAGCTAAATGTTATTTGTAACGTCTAATCTGTTCTGGCCTGGCTGTAATTTTATAGAGAATTTGGAAACACTTGTTAGTTTCACTTAAGAAATTGTCAGCTGATGGGAATTTATTGCCACAATTCAGATGGATTGCTTTCATAAAAAAAAGAAAAAAAAAACTCGATGTTGGGTTGAGGAGAGCCAGATATAGTAAGCGTTCCAGTAAGTGTAGGATGCCCACACCCACCTCTCCACCCCACACAAACACAAATAAACATACTACAAACACTTTCACATATATATATATATATATATATATATATATATATATATATATATATACACACACACGCACTAACACTTGGTATTGATCTACAGCTTAGCTCATGCCAGCAGGTAGTCTAACTCACAGGTTATACTGAGGGATTGCTTTTCAGTCGCACAAACGCGCACTACATGATTGTTTCCACTGGATAAATCTACACAATTTGTGCACAACCATCTCTTAAGACGCCATCACCTCCTCTTCACAGATCAAGGGCTAAGTTTGTCAATAAAACACACACAAACACACACCTTGTTTAATGCGGCGAGAGTATCAAGATGAATACTGTTGCATAGTTAGGGCAAAATCCTTTATCCTGTCCTCTCATCCTTACATGTTTGTCCCTTCCCTCCTAAATATTGCCTTTTTGCTTCTTCGCTGTCATGCTTTGGGACTTTCTTCATCGCCAGTAACACAGTTTGTAGTGTCAAGGATAAAGGATTTAAGTATTGTGTGTATGAATGACTGGGGCGTGCTTGTGTCCACGTGCATGCCATGTTTGTTGTTATCCCCAAAACACCAGGCTCTGCCCCTTTCAAACAAATATAAAAACAGGTTTCAAGGAACACAAATTCAAGTTTGTTAAAAAATACGACTACAATGGACTGTTTCTCATTAAAGCTAGGATATAGACTTATAGACAACAAAAGAACCTTTCACTGAAGAATATGAAGTGAAAATAAAAAACAGGCTAAAGTGCGCAACCTCCACCTACTTCCAAAATCTTGTTTAAAATGGATTGAATTAGGACCCCCGAGAACTTTTTGCCCCTCTGCTCTATAAGGTCATAAGTCTAATGTAATTATGGCACATATGGTTAGGAACACATGCCAGGAGATGAAATGAACATACACGCTGTAAACTGCAACTTTCTCTTTGCTAAGCAGAATGTTGCCTTTTTTATGATCAAATCAATATCTTTAACTAAGCTTGTAAAGCAGCCCGGTTAGAGACTTTATTTAGGCCTACCTCCACCTGACCTCCACATATACTCCGCCTTGATATGTGCCGTATGGGAACAGCAGGAAGCCAAGAACTAGGTGGTATTACATAGCATGCCGTGCTTCGAATGTATGTTCATTAAAATTATGATGTATGAAGTGTTAGGCGTAGAAATGGTCTGCAAAGTAAGTTTAAATTGAAGGTCTGTTCTATTTACGTGTTTAATAATATGTCATTTGCCCCCTTTAAATATATGCATCAGAAATAATCAGGTATAATTCAAATACATGTGGCTATGGGAAAAGATTGCTGAGTTAAAACATTTGTACTTAGCTTTCTTTTTATTACAAAAAATGAATAAAATGTGGTGGTGTATTTTTATTTACAATTTTAACTAACCACCCTGACAATGACAAAAAGTTCTCTCAGTTTATCTAAAAATCTGTATATTATCAGTTCATGTCAAATAACCCCATCATCATTTGAAGTAATTTTGCAGTAATTTCTACCTGGTGCTATTTCTTTAACTATTCCTCCATAACAAAAAATATGTGAAGAAAAACAAAGTTATAATAAGACTAATAATGGCCGTAATGGTGATAATCAGCACATTGCTAACCCACAAAGAAACAGGTGTGCATTTGTGTGGTAGGTGGAGGTGCCACTTCCTGCATGCTCTCTGCTATTTGCTCCACTGGTAATCAGCCAAACCCTGCTACAAGTCTCCTTCTATGATTTGCCCCCTGGTGAGCGTCTCCAGCCTGTGAGTAAGCCACTGTTTCTCAATGCCATCTATTTAGACAGTCTATGTACAGTTTGTATGAGTGCCCATGTCAGCTTGTGTGCTTGTGGATTTTTATCTATCTTTCTGGATTTCCGGTGTCTTTTCCCCATGCTGAGGTTTACCATGTAAGTGTCTGTCCCTGTATACAGCATGGGAGTGTGTGTAGGATGGGAATTCAACTCCTAGGACATATAATCTAGGGGGAATTTCACACTAGTTACTGCTTGTCATCAAATGTTCCTAGCGTAAAATACGGCGGTCATTTTTTATTGGCAGTATGGTGAACCAGAGTAAACCAACACCTGGCAAAATAGGCAAAAAGAAACTTAAACTAATGGCTTAAGAAAGAATAACAGTTAATGCTACCAACAAAACCAGATATCCCTCCTATAGATTTTCAAATGATCTTGGTACTTACTTTGTTGCCCATAAAAAACAATGTAGCCACAAAGCTTAAATTAAGCCACTGAAGAAATTAAGTAAAAAATTAGTATGTTCATAAGCCTCATCAAATAGACAATAAAAGAAACTAAATCATGAAAATTTACCATTAAATGAGAAGCAACACATAAATTAACATAATGTAGAACACTAAATAACACCTACATTAAAACAAACCAAAAGAATTACCTAACTGTGCTGAATCTAACTTAAAAGTTGGGTTGTGATTATGACAATACTGTATATGGGTCCCATGACCAATACCCAGACTGCATAAACATATATTAAAAATCAAGGGATAGATTAAGTCAGAGCCAAGGTTGCCTGCCCTATATGAAGCACAGTGTTTGTCAGCTGAACAAAATAAATGCTTTAGAGTTGGCCATTCTGTGCGTTACAAATAAATCTGAACTTTTTGCTCTATGCATAGTCTGTCGCCAGATGTGATCCCAAGGCTGACATCTATAGTGGTATGTATTCACTTAGCAAGCCACAGCTGCTTGCACCATTACTATGATTTCCTCAAACTGCATATGTGTGTGTCAAATCCAAAGGCCTTATAGCAAATAGGTTTTAACAGGAGGCATATTTTACACTGCCCAAACCTCTCTGATGTTCAGGTGCTTCACTGTACAAATGCAGTCCAGCTTGTCGTATAATGCATATCACAGCCGCAAAGTATCACAAATTCCTCCAACATTTTTTTTAGATATATAAAACAAAAAAACTGAAAAGAGTACTTGTAAGGTTTGAGACTGCAGGTAAATTACTTCTTTGTGTTAACACTTAAATATAACAGTGCACTACATTTTGTCATGCAGCGTTCTGTAGATTTCTACCTAAAATCAAAGTCGATTCCTTCAAAATCTTCAAATATTATCTTCACACTCTTGAGTCAGATATCTCTACTTCAGTAGCACTTACACGCACCAAATATTTCAGTTTTATGCTATTTTGTGAAGGCTTTTACAGCGGGATTTGGTGACCTAGACTGAGTTATTGAGCATTTTACTCACAGAATAGAAAATGTAGCTTTTTTTTAAGGTCATTGTCAGTTTAATTCCTTATTTACAGAAACACAAAATTATTATGTTTTTTGTAAACACACTTTCTTCTGTTATGTTAATGTTAAACCTGGGCCTGTCCAATATTGGGTTGAGGATTGTTTTTTAATTATTTAAATTTGGACGCTTTCAATAGCATTTTAATTTCATAATATCTACAAAATTTCATATTCACCTATAGTATCATGCCTTCAAATCTTTCAGACTCATGACAAACAAAAACATCATTGTGTAAAGCAGAATACTCCCTGCTGAGCTTGGGATGATGCTTTTCTATTTGATTGTTAATGTTTAGACAGCCCGTTCAATCAGTTGTTTTTGAGGACATTGCAAATGGCAGCATGTCTCTGGAATACCTGACCCACTTTCCCCCTTTTTTCTCCCTTGCGTTGATGCGTTTGTGTGTGCACGCGCTGTCCCTCTATGCTCAGAAGGTTGTAAATGTAATCTTAGACACATGTTACTTGGCCTGATGTTTTTCAGATTGATGTCAGTTGCGATTAGCATATCTCCTGCCAAGACACAGGAGTGCTCTTTAGTGCCTGGCCTTGTACACACTCTCTTATACACACACACATAAGCAAACTATTGAGTAAACATAGCTCAGCTGCCATTTTGAATGATTGCATGATGATTATTTGATGCAGTGATTTATTTTGAACACAGCCTGTAAGTAAACTGAGGCAAGGAAAGGATGAGAAATATGACTGACAAGCTCCAAAACTAAATTCTACCCCCAGACCGACTGCTGCTGACACCTTTTCCTACTGACATATCATTACACAATGGCCACTACCCAAAAAAAACAAAAAACATTTTTAACACTTTTTGGCTTGTAGTGTCACCAAACTGTTTCAAAATGGCTACAGAGCAAGTCCTAATTCATGTTTGGCAATGCAGAAACACTCAGCCTACTGTATGTTACATTTTAGAAGAATACTAATTTATATCATAAGCAGACACATCAATTTCTACTCAAATATTACACAGTAAAAGTTAATAAAGCAAGTGGTAGCATGAAGTGGTATCACATAAATAGTGCAAAATAAAAGCACTTTTTTCTCTGTGGAAGTAGCATAAGATGTGCTTAACATGTATCAGCAGATTTTATTGTGCCCCTTTTAAGAAATATTTTTTATTGAATTAAGATTTTTTGCAGATAATTACCTGTCCAACGGTGAAAGTGTATAATGTGCCGCAATATTGGAAGAAAAAGTCAGATAAAACTAGTTTTCTAGAATATAAACAGGGAGAATGTGTAGGTTGGGTAGTGAGTGACTGACCGAATACCCGGCGACAGAACGCTAGAGGAAGACGGATGTGGAGCGAGGAGGAGAGAAGATGAGAATATATATGCGGTGGCCAGTGTTGTGAGACAAGGCAGGTTGCTGTCACTTTAAAAATGACTGTAATAAAAGTGACCGTCGGAAGATGGATCTGGTGATTTTGGCTTGCTAATCAGTCATCTGTGAAGAGGACCACAGCCCAGATTCAGTGGCCGCCTGACACCCCCTTTGATTGATGCCTGCGCCCGATAAAAAAGGCCCCATTAACTGTCCTACTATTAAACTGGGTGAAATGGCACAAAAATGTTCAGCTCCTCTAATCTCTCTTACGTTTACACCCCACATTTTATTTACTTATTTATTTTAGTTATCAGCTATCCCGCGCCGATAAGGTAGTCCCATCCTCTTGGAGTTATTATTAAGATAGCGAAAAAATTGAATCGGCAGCTAAATGATAACATGGAGAGTAGAGAAATTTGTTGAACACAACTTCCAGTCACATGTTCTGATTAAATATGCAAACAAGGGCCTTGAAAACAGGAAGTGCCAAAGTTTCTAGGTAATTTGGTCTTAATCAATATGCAAATTAGGCCTGACAAAAGGAAGTGTCCAAGTCTCGTTAGTCATGTCATCTGATTAATAATGCAAATGAAAGCCTCACAACCAGGAAATGCTCAAGTTTTTTAGTCACGTGGTCAGATTATATATGCAAATGAGGCCTTGCAACCAGGAAGTGTCCGAATTACTTTAGCCACCTGACGCAAAATAAAAAATAATGACCCCGAAGCTATATCTCATATCTCCCCCATCTCTTCTTATACACACACGCACACACACATTTATACGCACACAGATAGCCTGCAATAATAATAACCCCACAGACGACAGCTACAGCCACCTCCCACACCCCCCAATCACCCCCCACCCCTCCCACATACAATCAAACAAAGCCTCTCTCTTACCTTGCGCATGACCAATCCTTCCATCTCTCCCTCTTCCTCCAACCTATCTATAGTATGCAAGCTCTTCCCTTTTCCCAGTTACAACAAAAACGCCCAACACCTTACACCAACACCTAGGACTGGTATATAGCGACTGTCCCATCCATGTACAGCCCTACAGCGTGCCACTCTCACACCCCCCAATAAAAATCGAGCCCTTGGTCTGTTTCGTTTTCCCATCTATCCCTTTTTTCCTCTGCCCCAGTCCCTCTCTCTCTCTCCCTCTTCCTCCCCGCTCGCCCCTCGCCTCCTGGCTGGTGCTGGTGAAATATCAGGGCAAAAAGGATTCCAGCTTTTTTCCCTGGCTCAGAGGAGTTGTTCTGTGCGATTTGGCCCTGGGGTGCATTTCAGCGCTTCTGATGTGATGGAGGGGGCGAAAAAGGGGAATGAAGGGAAAGAAAGGAGGATAGGGTGCGAAAGAAGGGAGACACTAGCACGGTTGATCTGTTATTTTAGTCAGCGATTTTATATTTAGTATTTTATTTTTTCTGTTAGGACTGGTGTGGAACCGGCAACTGGAGGTGCTGGTGTTCACGCTCCTGGTAGCTCACAGAGGCCTCAAGGTGATCTCCATACATAATCAGGACAATCCACCTCCATGACAGGTGCGCGGCCATCTTGGAATCGTGTGTCTGACAAAGCACCGCAATGACAAACAACCACAGCTGTACAATTTTAGCTTTTCAAATAGGGGGCTTATGTATTGTATTGTGTATTAGTTTAACTTTATGCAAATTGTACCTGTGTTTGAATGATTGATTTGTTAATTTATTTAATTATTTAATTATTTAAAAAAACACAGAGTATGATGTGGTCATTATCCTAAATCAAAATTTTTAAATAGATATATATGTTTAGTATCAGAATACATAATGCATTTATTGATTCGAAAGCTGATTGTCCCCTTTCCAGCATCCATAGCTTGCATCAGTGTATATTCTATATTTTTGAGTCATAATCTCACATCTCACCGAGGATCCTTCCAAAAGGATTTTTCCTTCTCAGCTCATGTAGGCTGATTGTGAGTGAAATGTATTTTTAGGCACCTTTTTTGTCCCTTCGTGAACTTCGTGAATTGAGGTCAGGACACACAAACAGACATATATGTACACACACAGCGTCCCAGAGAAGGACACATAGCTTTCAGAACAAATCACTGATGAACCAGCCTGTGTGGAATGATTCTGACATTTTGTTTGGGAGAAATAGCATTTAATTGAAGGGAGGGGCGATACGGATGGCAGTTATGCAACCAAAGGAAAATGTCTACTTTTCAACCCAAATTGAAAACATAACAGACTTTGTGCGTTTGTGTGTCCAAGTGTATGTGTGTGCATGTGTGTGTCTGTGCCTGGGCTATGTTTAACTTTTCTCCACAGTTGAATTTGAAAGAGTTAAGTTATGGGGTTTAGTCTATATAAACAATATTGACTTTGTAATACAGACAATAAAATGCCTTTGTATGTTTGTCTTGATACTTTAACTGATTAGGCTTTGTTATTTATACTTTTTATTCAGCAAAATACGTTACAATAGTTTATTATACATTTGTTAATGATATTGTTATTTATTTAATTATTCATATTTTGGCTTAATTTATTAGATATTAAAATTGTGTAATGTTGTGTAAAACGTGCTATGAAAGTTAAAATTGATTTTGTTGATGTTGATATTTTATGTTTTCTGTATATAAAGACTGAAGTTCTTTGGTCTACTTATACTAATCAATAAGGCTCACATTGATGACCAACAGGACTGAAGGAGCCTTAGTAAGGACCCTTCTAATGTACTGATGAAGCCAACCCAGCATCTTTCGGGGTCACTGCACACCTAAAAAATGACGCCTATCTTTCTGTCCCTCTTTTTTTCTTTCTCTCTTTCCCTTCAAGCGTTGCCAATTTGTCAGAGCCGCATCCGCTAATCCATGCGCATTTACGCATTGGTCATTGCGCCTCCGGTTGATTGGGTTGGCTGGATACGTGATGGCGTCCGGGCAGATACTGACTGACTTGACTGTATGAGCTCCAAACTGACAGCAGGGCGGACTGGTTGTTGTGTGCTGCAACACAAACAGTGTGTGGCAATATTTTAGCCAAACATTACCACATTACAGGAAAAAACGTTGTAATTCGTTTTAATTAATTAACACAAATTATATACAAATTAATTAACATGACAAATATCAAATCTGCTCTTCGTTTTGATTGAAAACATCCCTAATTATGTGTTATGAAGGCCTTTGTATGCGTGCAACAGCGTCCCTTTGTAGTGTTATGTGAGTAGCAGGTCATGACGTCCCAAGATGAGTTTTAAGCCAGATGTCAATGTGTTGCCTTAGAACTGACGTGCCGGTACTGACCGTCTGATTTGGCGTCTTGGGTCGGCCCTCTGTGGTCTGTGTATATGTGTATAAGGGTATAAGGGGGCCATGGATGAATGCGTGATGGGGTTGGAAAGCGGAGGGGTGACAGTCCCCCTGAGAGAGACAGGGGGGCCCTGGCGATTGGAGTGGACCTTTCGGACAACTAAATTGACATGTTCAAACTCATGTCTTGTCAGGAAGTAGTTTTAATAAGCTGTGTCATCACATATCACATGCTATGTCTTTCGTAATACTTATATGAAATGGAACGTAATTATTCTTATTATGCAGGCTAATTTATTTATATATATATATATATTTTATTATTATTATTATTATTATTATTATTATTATTATTATTATTATTATTATCTAATAGGACTTGAATAATTCATATATAGCCTAATAATTAAATTATATCCCAAATATGCATCCGTTTTGTATCTAAAATTGAATGAAAATATAATTGAGATGACTTTTCCTTGTATTGATTACCAGTTAGCCGCTGTCGATGAATTTTCTTGTCTCTCAAACGCAGCTTACAGGTGCCATTGTTCCCATCCGCGCGGCTTTATAGGTCGTAACTGCGCGTGGATCTGAGCGATAATCAATAGAATTTGGCGTTGGAGGGGCTGCGGGCGAGAAAATGTGTGTTAGGGCATCACCAGGAGGTCGTTTTTAAGAAGGGGGTGGGGGGGGGGGGGGGGGGGG
>JAVQKG010425714.1:0-13217 GCA_036025885.1 Hypseleotris bucephala | reverse complement strand
GCTCATTAATGAATGTGGTTGATGGTTGAATGTGATTGGTGTTCGGAGGGGCGTAGACGCATGGGGCGTTTCGCCGATATACATTTGCTGTCGTGTACGACAGCGTGAGTCTAGTTTGTATGTGCACTTTGATTTTGTATAGCTATAATAAGGTTTATGGAAAGCAATATCTGCATGTATTTTCAATATATTACATGTAGGGACATCAACAAATACATATTGTACATCTATGCATTTAATTTATTTCCATTACAAATCGCATTTTACATGAATTACAATCACAAATTACATAGCAAAAAGTACTTTTAAATGCAGCACTAGAAAATCATCTATTACAAACATATTTCATATCACACATAATACAGTCATACATCTAATAACCAGGGCATTTCTCTTCAGGGTCTCTTTAAGTGGATGGACACGAGCGTGGAGATGGGGCAAAAAAGTACAGGGCCATAAGGATGGCATAAACCACCACAAGAGCAGTCCCTGTGGAAATTATATTAGCCACAAATACCAACAGTGCTTGGTTTGCAGTATTACAACTACTGTATATTGCATGCATTTTTTTGGACAAATTATTTAAAGTGACAACATTTTGAATACTTACCCTGAAAGTAGTCACATTTTCCGTCCATAAAGATGTAGTTTACCAGAATGACACTGAAAATACTCGCCCAGAGATGAATATCACTAAACAACAGCACAAATCCTACATCCTAAAAAATGTTTCAACAAGAGTAATTAAAATCCAGCAAAAAAAAAAAAAAAAAAATCAAGAAATGATTGTGTTAACTTACATAAAAGGCATTGAAGAGTATGAGCAGAGGAATCTGAATCATGCAGACCTGCACTGCAATACAGCTGCCAACTTCAAGGCTGCAAGAGACAAATGCACTGTTACTACAAAGTATCAAGTAAAAAAAATCTGTATTGGTCAGATTTAAACCTCAAGCTTATGTTGTTCTGCAATGCAAACTGAATGCCATTGACAATCTCTGGTAGTTCAGGCACCATGGCCAACAGTGTGACGCCAATAAAATACTGCACAAAATGAAGAGAACATATCAAATGAAGAAATGAAGAACATACGCCTGGACATGCAGGTAACAGGTTACTGTACATCATCTTATCTTATTTTGGACATGAGAAACTTGGTTTGAATACCTGGGAGATGGTAGAATGATTTAGCATGGGCTCAATGTTTTCAATGCTGAGGTCAGCACAGCAGGCCATGAGTACTGTGGCAATGATCAAAACAGTGAGAGCCCTCCACCTCGACCAGTGGACCACAGGGTTACCTACTGATGATACATACAGCACTGTGAGCTGATGGATAGGCACATGTTTAACATTTAAACTTACCCACCTCTAGAGCTTATTTAAGACTAAGCTTCAAGTCACTTGACCCATATATTCTTCCCTCTCACATGCCTCAGAGGTTTGACATGCACAGGCTCTACTTTACCCCACACCTAGTGAGCGGCTGTCCTCCAGACTGACATGCACAAACATGTTAATGATGCAGGCAGCAGGCAGTCAGTGCTCTTCATCCACAGACGAAACACACAACATGCAAACCACACACCTGTTGCAATGTGGCTGCTGGCATTAATACAGGAGTTGGCAAGTAGATGGCCAGAGGTGGCCGCACCAGTGAAGTGATGGGTGGCGAGAGCCTCTTGCAGGTACTGACCGTGTACATGGCCCCCTTGGCCATCACTGATATGGATATCATAGATGTGGGAGTGGGTCTTCAGAGTGAAGATCAGACCGATCAGATAGGCAGCAGGCAGCAGCACAGCAATGGTGTATACCAACGGTCTGGCAACCAAATACATTTACCGTACTGATCCATCTTAATATACTGTATGTACTTACAAATACATGTGAACACACTTACTCAATGTGGGACAGAATCAGTTGTGGATCAGTTTGACTCTGTTAAAACAGATACAAATAACAACAATACCAAGATTACATTTCCTACAAAAAAAAAAAATCTATATTTTGCGTTTATGGTTTATTTACACAGATGGGATAGGAGAGAGTTGTTGCCTACCGAGTCATAGTGACAGTCCTTGCAGACAAAGGGTACACTGGTGTTGCCTGGTATGCTAGTGCAGCTTTCACAAACCAGATTACCAAATGTCTTAGAGAAGAGTGTTGGAGCAAAAACACCTGTTGATTAAAATAAAATGTTAATATAATAGGTTTTCCTTCATTTCAGATTGCAGCAACTGTTTCAGCTGTGTACCTCCGATAGAAATGAAGAGCAACGCAGAACTCACTCCAGCTGAACGACTATTAAACCTCTGCTCCCTGTGCTTTATGCCTCCAATGATCATACAGATCCCCTGCAAATTTTATATGCATATATTTTTACATAAAACAAATACACCAGAATTTACTACATTTATATAAACATTTTATCAAAGCTGTACAAGCCCGTAACAGTGATACCTGAAGAAAGATTTAAACGTAATCAGGATTTAAAACAAAAAAGACTCACAGGAACGAAGAGTATACAACCAAGCAATGTCCCAGTGAGTGCAGCCTTCACAATCTCTTCATAACATTTGGTGCCTGCTTTGTGCCCCTGTAGCAGTCCTGTGATGTAGAACGTCATTTCTGTTATGGAGCCAAAGGTTGCATTCACCACTGCTCCCACTGCAAAGTTACTCTGTGCAGAAATACTGAAAGGACATTCAGTTACTTGTCAAAAATATTGATCAGCCACAATTTAAAACAAATACCGTATATAGTATAGTACCTGGCAATCCCCATGCCGATATAATAGGATAGAGGAATGATGGAAGTGATGGCTATGGCAAACTTGGTCTCTGCATTGAAGTAAGCATGGTCCTTGTCAGTATAGCCAATCACCAAACTGGCTATGACAAGTGGGAGCAAGTCTATGACACAGACTTAAGGAATATTTGGACAAAAATTAGGCAAAAAAAAAATAAAATGTAGAAATCTTAAAAGGATACTGAGAGCAAAAATGTTAATTCCTTGGACTGTGTATTTGTAGTAGTGAATGTTGATAGCCTTGTTACAGCATAAGATGACTCTGGTCTCACATTCCAATGTCTGTTTAAAACATAAAATCCACAAACTTATGTAAAATGATCAAAATGATCAGGTGTCAGATCACGTGTATACTGCAAATGTGAAAAAAAAAAAAAATCACTTCAGTCATCTACATGGATACAAGTTAATTTAAGAAGTTGGAAAAACATGTCACAGTCCCTTATACTACAACTAGTATATTTATTAGACAGAAATGTAAGAGTAGGAGTTGCATGTACATTACAATAAGTACAGACATTTTTTACTTACTTTGTCCACTTTGTGTATATGTATATCATCAGGTGCCATGAGGAGAACGGTGGTTACAGCACGAGCATTCAGCTTGGCGATGGGAATAGTGAAGACGAGCAGCCAAGACAGCACACAAGCAACAAAGTGTACCACCACCAAAACCGGATACCCCAGTAACAGCCATACATAAGTACCTGGATGAAACTGAAGATGCAGTACACACATATTGTTATTATATAAGTGGAATATATTATAAAAGAAGCACATCAATTTAGCATTTTCCCCACTGAATTAGTCCACCTTGTATTCAAAGACAGTTTCGGGAATAGAATTTGCAAGATAGGTCCTCTCTAACTGTACTTGTTATTGCTTGGGAGTGACAAGGCTAGGTAGGATCAGGAATGAGGGACTTAAAACTGCACAACACAATTTTTTTTAACTATGGATTTGGTGAATGAAAATTTTTGAGTTTATTGGTGAGAGAAGAGAGTGCAGATAATAGGGCTAATTGGCATGGTGGCTCTAAAAGTGTATGCTTGGAAACAAAAGACCAATATGAAGATACATTAAATCATCAGCATTGTACTATATGTTTTACCCAGTGTCTAGATATTCTTTTGGCTGGTGGATCTGGGACAGGGATCTCCACAGGGAAAGGAGATGAGGCCAGCAGCGGAGTAGAGTCCTTTTCTTTAGGCTGGTCTTTGTTGTCATTTATGACCCTCTCTTCAGAGATTACTTCACATCTCGGAGCTTTGGCACAGGCTTTTCTCACTCCTTCGCATGACTAAAAAAACATATCAAACTATATCACTCTGGCACCATTTACTGCATGTTACAAAATCTATTACCTTGTCTATTGACCTTCCAAAAGGCCAAAGAAAGTAACAACCCATTTTCCAACAAAATTTCCCTGAAAAAGGATGTTAAGTTTGTTAGCCCAATAATCCAGGCTCTCTAGAAATGAATATGCTTGGAAATGACTATTTCGTTGTTTCTGCAAATGTACCATAGACTGCACCAAGGATTGTAAGAAACATCACAGGACAAATTAGGAAGTAGAACAAAGATATCCACCATCCAAAGAATAGAACATAAACGATATTCCCACATGTGACTAAAGAGCCTGAAAGACAAATATTTAAGTATTACCATAATTTCTTAACACAAAACTACACACATTTAACAAAAGTAAAACCTTCTTGATGTCGGACGGTGCTTAGGTCCGAATATAGCTCTTTGTCAATGTCTGATCTGCCTTCAATAGGTTTCTCTGTTACATTGCCCTTCCACTTTCTGAAACCAAACTGAAATGGAAAGACTTTATTAAAACGAGCCATAGTGTAATATTGACTGAAATTTAAGGGCAGCTTTAAAAGAAAATCACTTCTTTCTCACCTTATAATTGTTGGCCTCCCTGTGTGCTTCTACCTCATTGTCAGCTCTGATAGTAGTTTTTGTGGTGCCATCGTGCCAGCCTTCTTCTCCATACCATGATGCTGTAGAGCGGGGTGAGCCGCCATGTCCTCCTGTACACACAAACATTTTTCACCAAAGCTTTCTTTAGGTTTAGCTTTATCCAGGGTAGTTATAGCTTTTTGAAGATGAAATGAAAATGAAAAGCACTTTTTAATCACTTTCAAAATATTTTTCCAGGTGTTTTTAAGCACCATACAGGACCATTGACAGAGTTTAGTGTGAAAATTAGTCATTTGTTGTGATATAAATTAGTTTAAAAGCACTTGTATGAACTGTGTTTATCAGTATGAATAGACCTCTCTCACCTCTGTGGACAGTAAGGAAACACTTGGGAGTGTAGTGGCAGAAGTGTTGTGCAGAAGCTTCAGGAGAGGGTGTCTCTGCCACTCCATGATCCACAAGATGAGGACCGAGACACAGACGCTCTGTTTGGGAATGTCGGCGTGGTACCCGATGATGGTGCTCATGGTCCCCATGGTTTTCTAAATTAAAATATGATTAAAAGTAGAGCCACAATGTCTAGTATTGTCATACACTTTGACAAGACAGTATAGTACAGTTTATATCTGACACATTGGTGGGGCGTTACAGCTTAGATTCAGAAGACCAAGTCCTGCCCAGAAGTAGGATTGTATGTGGTATTTTAGTTTAAACAAAAACAGGCTTACCACAGTTGTCAGTGGTCAAATTTATCAATCTTCCCAAGAACCCACTGTATATTTCTAGATGTTTATGTGGTAGCAATGGAAGACACTTAGACTACTGAATGATGATGCATTTTAACTTACATTTACCTCATTTACTGAGGTTAGATTTTGTTTGGGGGTAAAATGATATAATCTCTGACAGCCATTTACACCTTTATACTGCTTCACTGAGCTAAACACTGAGAGTGTACTGCAAACGCAATGTACACAAGTGTACACAAGTTGCACACACAAGAAGATACAGTAATATAAAGGTGAGCAGATACTGTGGGACAACACTCTCCATGTGTCACAGAAATGCGTGACTAACTAAAACCTCCTGAGAGTCACGCACAGTGGCCTGTAAGACGGGCAGCTGCCAAAACTGATGCATTATCAATGCACTGTGACAAGGACATGATGTACAATATATGTTGCAATTCTTTCAATGCAAAAAAGAAGCACACTGCTTAAACAAGAGACTACCAATCAAAGCCATCAACCTTAATCAATATATAGTGTTAATAGATGGAAATGCATCTGCACTAGGCCTACTTTTATCACTGGAAAAATTATGGAACAAATCACAATTAATATATATTTTTTTAAATCTAGTCACTTAAAGATTCACCATTTGTGCCAGGGGATGATTTTGTTTTGTTTATCAATTTAGTTACCATTCTTAAAAATAACATAAGCAGTGCCACTTGAGAAAATCGAACGTCTCACTCCATTAGTTTTTTGAGATAACTTTTTGGATCAAATGTTGTGGAGAAAAGTGCAGCCTACGCGCTCACCTGGATGTGAATTGTCTGCCGTGGACCTCCGCCGCACGTTGTCTGTGTCATCCGGCATCAGCCAACCCTTTCTGTGCGGCATGTTGTAGGTTTAGTCCGTGACACAAGTACGAACCGCTGGTTCACACAGTCTTTTATAAAGTCACGGACCTCTCAAGGAACTGGACAAACTTACGAGCTCAGCGGAGGAGGTAGGAGGGATCCCTGTGACTGGCCAGCCACTAACAAATAAACATGTTAAATCTCGCGCTCTGATTTATGGTTCTCGCGAGAAATGAGTAAAGAACTTTCTGCAAAATCAATTACATTCTATGATTAAATGTAAATGTATACGCAAACAAATCAAAACAGCTTGACAATGCCACTTTTATTGTATAAAAATAACAATTTCCAAAGTTATTTTCATTTAAAGTCCTAATGAACTCAACTGAGTGTTTGGGGAGAGGCTACAATCTTTTAAACTAACAGCTACAGCCAGCCTAACTATTCAACATAAATACAGTTCTCATATGCATGAATCACAGGACAGGACAAACTATCATAAAAATGAATACATGCATCATGTATCCAAAATCGGTGACATAATCAAAGTTGGTTTTGGTTACAGCACAAATGGACCGAAGTGAAAACCTTTTTGTAATAAAAGTTACCTTTCCCTTTTTAGCATCTCAGCAGAGTTATCAAAGTTGATAGAAATCTGTACAAAATAATACCTATGAACAGTCTATGTACAATGCACAACATAAAGAGGAAAACACAACAGCTTTTTCGTGCAGGTGCAAAATAACACTGTGGAGATATAAATGTAAAAAGTTTAAATCCTTGAATGGAAAAACAAAGAGCCTCAGGTCTGATCTAAACAGTTTCAATAATATTTACTAATTTCATGGTGGATAAATGTATTTTTGTCTGTTATAAGACTACTCAACAACACCTTTCCATTTCATAACAAGAGGCCCCACGCTTCCTCAAGGGCTTGGGCCTCAATATGAATTACTAAAAACAAATATGTAGCTATTCTGGAAAATGCAGCAATCCTCGAAACAGCAGAGTAGAGCAGAGTATAATTTCCAGAGCTGAAGGTTAAAAGGCTGTGAATAAAACAACTAAAAACATCACTTATAGATAACACACTAAAATACATAAAATAACTATATAAATCTTACATCAAAGGACATACAATGAAACCCAATGAATAATAGTAAAGTAGTTGTAGAAAAATAAAAAATATGAAACAATTTGAGACACTTTGAAAGTAAAAAGAAGGGTGAGTAAAAACATTGCAAGACAGAACTTCCAAACAATATAGGAAGGGCTCAGCCATTGTGTTTGTGAACAATATAGCTAATTTGTCAGTGCAAAATTGTGAATTAGACAAACTTTATATGGATATCATACAATATTATTATTAATGACTAGTTATACTCAAAAGCTCATTGTCTATATAATATAATGAACAATGGTGTATGATGGCAAATGATTCTAAAGTGAAAATGCAGAATTGGTAACAAAATCCAATGTTTCAGTCAATTTCAAGCCATATACAGTTTAGCTGCCTCATTTCTCATTGTGGACAGTAAAGACACACACAAAAACTGAAAATATTTCATAAATGTTTGCATATATTCTACACTTTGTCCCTTTCCATTTTTCTGAAACAAGCCAATCACATTTGTAGTCCTTCAATGAGCATTTACAACTGGGTGCACTTGAGTAAGAAAATAAAGTATCCAGCACTTCTTGTAGCTTACTGTCTGTGTACCACAGAACTGTTCATATTAAAAGTCTGAGTCTGCGTCCATAAGCTCAGCCTCCATGAGGTTTGTCCTGGAGTTTATGGGTCCTGCCCAGCGCCCTCCGCGGACTCGGGACACATGAGTAAATCTATCAGAGGGCTGAGTGTTGTGCTCCACTCTCCGGTCGTAGTGGCCTGCACTGGGCTGCCAGCTCGATGTGGAGGCCATACGGTGTGGGCTCAGGCCCAGGTCCTCTGGGCGCTCACTGATGGGCTGGTGATCAGACATAAGGCTACAGTTAAAGGCAGGACGGTTGTTCCTGCAGCTGGAGTACATGTCCTCACAGGACAGAGGGGCGTCCTGGTAAGAGCCTGGCAGGACATTCTCTTCCAGCTTCTGCTGCTGCCTCAGGTTGGCCACCAGGCTCGAGTGGTTTGGCAGTTTGGGCAGACGGGGAACAGAGCTACGGCCAAACTCACGCTGTGGATAAGTCTGCTCCTCCACCTCCTCCATAGGACGCACCTCCTTCTTTCTCCTCCTCTTCTTCTTCTTCCTCTTAATCATTTCAGGAGAAATCTCTGCTTCTACCATCCATAACCGGTTCCTCTCCTCCGGAGGGGGCACTGTGAGAAATGTACTCAACATTATTTGAATAACAAACATGAAAATAAAAGAGACAAATGCTCCTATAAGTTAAGATTATGTGGACATAAATGATGTGACCCTGGGCTCTTACCTGGGGTCCCGGTGGGGGTCACAGAAATGTCCTGAGGCAGAATAGCGCCTCTCCTGGCCACCATTTTAGTCACATGTTGGGCCCAGGCTGATGACATGTCATTTGACGGTTCATTGATCTCAAAATTGATTCCAGCTAAAGACAGAGACAGCGTTTAGAGAACTAGGTATAACAGATTTAGACCCACGAACAGAGTAGGTTTCACGGTTAATGCCTGAGACACTCACCTACAGGACCATCGTGTGAGACAGTGTGCATGCTGAACGACAGCTCCTTCTCTGGGTTCTGATGGAGCTCCTTTCTCATTGCAAAGGCCTTAGCTATCATCTTGCTTTTTTTGATTCTTTTAGGTTCATTGTCGCTGCGACCAATAATTCTGAAAAAAGTTTTTTTAACACGGTAAATAATAGATATCATGCATGCGTCTTTGGGTATCTAGATATCTAATATCTAAGTGGCATGCATTATTATTTTTATTATTAATGTGCCCTACAGGTGCACAATACTAAGAAAGGTCAAAATAGAAATTTGCTAACAGTATTACAAAAAGCCCAAGTGTAGTAGAATAATAATTTTGACTCACTTGAACCAGGTGCGTTTCCAGATGAGGATGGTGGCTTTTGTCCAAACCCAGGTGCTCATAGCGATACCTGTCCCAAACATGGAGAACAGGTTGATCTTCTCCACCATAAGACTGGGCCTGTTCTTGATGGTGCATTCTGGGATTGGTTTGTTGGTCTGAGATGCAATAGTCACATTTGCTTCACATCTGTAGAAGATATCAGAGATCAGCTCACTGTTGTAGTACATAACGCTGCCAGTAGAGGGCCTTTATGTTGAGGTTGGTTGATGTTAAATTTTGATGGCAAGTGTTCAATCCTGTCAATTGTGGGTACAAGCATTAACCATGTACAAGATACAATATAACACACACCAAAACCGCTTGTAGGCGTGCAGGTGTTGGAAAAATTACCCCATTTAAAGGACTTTTATGTGCATCATGTCAGTGCACAGGGATAGGCTAGTTGCTGTGTGTTCCTCAGACATTTCACATCAGCCACTGTTTGAGCAGTTTACTTAATATACATATAAGTTTACACAATATACTTATAAACTTGTCGGAGAAAGACACCTACAGGACATAATCTCTGAAGCTCCTCTCCCATTCAGCCTGGTTGAAGAAATCATAGAAGTGACATCCAAATGTGATGAAAACAAAACCGAAGGCAAGGAATCCAAATATACCTGTTAGAACAACAAAACAAACAAAATGACAAAACAGAAAAAAACTTGTAATTGACACTTAATTCATCAATATAAAAAAAAAGGAAAAGTAGTGAGCACACATACCAAGTCTAAGCATTGTCTCGTTGATTTTGCTGGCAGCTTTTTCACTTAACAATCCTGGGTGGTTACTCTTGATTGAAAACAAGGTCATTACACCTACAAAATAAGATGTCAAAAATTGGTTTAAGTACAAATATTTGCTGATTACAATAATAACAATAATCTCTGTATTGGAAAATGTGCTTACCCCGAATAAGGAAATAACCACCAACAACTAAGACCACTCCGATGGGAGCCAGCACAAAGCCTGCTCTGTATCTATAGTTCTTGTAGCCCACGAAACATATTCCACTCACTGAGTCTCCATCCACCTTTAGTAAACAAACACAGTAAGGTCTAAGGTCACATGAGAACGGTTCGTACAACTTTTTAAAAACACTTTCAAGTCATATTTTTTAGGTGTTTTCAAGTACCATACAACTGAACCATTAGTGGAGATTGGGGTGTGGTACTACACTTTCTCTAATGGTAGAAGTTTGTCATTGAATTTGTTTCGAGAAATTAAGTACGTACATATATATAATCATTACACTACATATATATAATCATTACACATCACACATATATATATTCATCACACTGCTGTATGATTTTGAAAATTGGTCCGTTTGGGTACATACTTCAGCTATGGCCAAGATGGCAACAGTCAGGACAAAGGGGATGGACCAAGTGACCATATGGAAGTAGGAGGTGCAACCAGAGAGTGGCTGGTGAGTGGTGCCCAGAGCTTTGAAAGATGTGTGCCATGCATAGGTCAGCATGACAAACCAAATGACACCGGACATGAGGGAGTAGTAGACAATAATGAAGATGGTAACACAGGATAAAGTCTCTGAAGACCTGCACAAAAGAGACACAAGAAAGGTTTAAAACACTAAAAATGATAGAGATGCGGCATATAGCCTCAGCTACTAACACCAAACACAATCAAATGTACATTAAAAACATTAAAACACGGGCTAGGTGGGTGAAGTGTCTTGCCCATGAACACAAGGGCAGAATAATTGGAGATTTTACAGAACCTTCCAGTTAACAGACAAACAGCTCTACCTCCTTAGCCACTGGGGCTCTAAATACAAGTAACAAAAATACAACATTTTGTACTCACGAGGGCTCCCCAAGTCGCATTGTGTTGTCACTCTTACACACAATCTCATTGCGTGCCCCATCTAGAAATTGTGCAAGCCAGCCGATACTGCCCACGAAGAAGCATGCATTTATGTAGAAGAGAATGACAGCTGGGTAACGATTTGAGTTCTTCCAATCAGCAAGAAAGGTGGCCTGAGAAAAAAAAGCAGTTCAGTATTTTTCAATCTGATATTAATAATAAAAATAAAGTAGTAGTGTCTTACAGGGCGTGTACAACTTTTTGAAGATGAAAGTGAAGCATTTTTAAAGCATTTTAAAGATATATTTTGATGTGTTTTCAAGCGTCATACAACTGAACCTTTGGCGGAGTTTGGAATGTGGCACTACACCTTCCCTGATAGTTGAGGTATGTTACTAAATTGTTTGAAGAAATAGATAAAAAATATAATTTGATACAAAAGTTTAATAGATTTTGTGAATTTTCTATAATATGTTCTAGGTGTGGACTTTGGTGCAGACTTGTGAAAACGACATTAGTCATTTGTTGTGATATAAATTCAAGCACTTTTCAAACCTTGAAAACACACGGTTAAAATTCAAAGCATTTTCAAGGATTTCAAGCCCCTGTATGAACCCTTACCAGAGTGAAGAAGGTGCAGAGGAGGGTGATGGTGCCAAAGTAGGCTATGTAAATGTGCATGTCATTGTGCTCTTCCTCAGTGAACAGGGGGTTGTCACACTGAATACCACAACCCTCCACGTCCTTGTACCAACTCGACTGGATGTCTGTCTTCACCAGAGGAGCCTCACACTGACCAGACATGTTGAACTTCAGCTTCTGTACCTCGTTCTGTAGAAAATACACACAACACAAGTAAGAACTGCTAAAACATCTGAAATGGCATTAAAGATGTAGTATGTACATTTCCTACAATGTAAACTAGTCTCACCCCTGGCCTGAACAAAAATCCTGCAAACTGATTTGATAGTGTATTTTACTTACAGGGTTTGTACAATTTTTGGAGAAGAAATTTAAGCACTTAAGCTATATTTTCAGGTGTTTTTTAAGCACCATACATTTGTACTGTTTATATAAATTGCAGAAAATCAAAGTGAACCATCTATAAATAAATAATGGAATAAGAATTGAATTGAAACTACTGTATAGAACATTAAAGACTAAATGTTGCAGTTTACCGAGCAGCCGACTGGGAACTTGTCACATGTGAGGAAGTTGGGCCAGCCCCTCTCCTGGTCCACAATGCTGCAGGGTCGTCTGGTGGCCGCACACAGGGACTGACTGGGCAGCTCCACTTTACCATTCTCACATTTGGGCATGTACACAGCACAGAGCAGAGGCTGGATGACTGACCAACACCGAGGGGCATTTCTTAGACCTATGGGATACAGAAATATGTGGTATGTAAATATTACTGCTAATACAAGATACAAAGTACCCTGCTGTATCAAGTTAAGCTAGTATATGCACCCTTTCAAACCAAATACTTTTGTTGCAGTCAGATTACCGGTATATGAATTTTCCATCAACAACTATGAAGGTTTGATAATACTAATTATCACATTATAGTAACTTTTTTGTTTTGCTCTAGGACAACCATAAAGAACTATCTTTTGCATTTCTGACTTTTAATTACATGCAAAGACATGTAACACCACTTTTATATCAGCTTACCCTAATAAATAATTGTAGAAAAGGCCCAGCCTTTCAGCTATTTCTACCTAGAGACTGATGACTCTTTTACAGCAGCCAATCAGAATTCTGCCCCAGCCCCATGTGACCACGTTATACCAGGCCTGATACGTAAGAGAGGAGCGAGACGGAGTGTGAGCGGAGAGACCGCTAAGTTCTGTCTACAAAGTGTTCAGTTTTCCCTATCTCGGACTCTCAGAGTGTTTTGATGTTGTGTGCGTGCATATGAACGTAAGTTACATGTTTAGCCTGTTTTAGTAACGTAGTAATATGTTGTGTGCATTTTCCCCAGCTAAGTGTATCATTTAATGT
>JAVQKG010425713.1:0-11229 GCA_036025885.1 Hypseleotris bucephala | reverse complement strand
ACATTTATTCACCACCAGTCGCTAGTGTTGTCTCCTAAATGTCAACTAAAGCGAAATGTTTGTCAAGCTTAAAATGATATGTAATTAAAATTATAACAAGGAATTAAAAAGACCTAAAGTGGGCAGACCTTTGCCAAGTCTTATATTGCAATGGTCAAGAACTACACTCATTTCAGAAACAATCTTTTAGTTATGGTGTGAAAGCTCTATATAAGTAAAATCTAAAATATGTTGAGTTATTTTATTTTGAGTCATAGTTTTACTATTATTTCTCTTCTAGACCAACAAACAAACAAACCAGCAGAATCTCAACATAAACGCCTCATTTATTGGTAACAACTCCTTCTTACCTGTTCTTTCAGATGTTGGACAGACTTCTGTAAGGCCAGGATCTGGTGGAAGAGGGGGCTTTGGAGCACAGATTTGAGCAGGCTGAGCTTTTCCTCGGTGGGCACCTCCCCCCGCTCTTTGAGTTTGGCCTGGAGACGCTCCACCGCCTGCAAGGCACGCTGGGTATCTGAGAGCCGTCACATATTTCAGTGACAGGCGCCGCGCAGATTGAAGTGACGGTGGATGCAGCCAGCAGAGAGACAGAACAGAAGAGATGATGACAGATGAGTGCTTGGGCAAAAACTAAAAAATGTAAAATTGTTGTTTTGATGCATCTTTTATTACCGTCTCCCCACTGTGCTAACTTGACTTTTCTGAGATTTCTACCAAGTTATAATGTTGTTTTCTCATCAAATAGCATACACAGAGTTGGATTTTGTTTGATTCAGGCATTTTTTAAAACTAACTAAAAAAATAAAGAAAAAAATACTTTAAAAATGTTTTATTTTTTCATTGGACTGCACGTAATGTATGCTTTTTCTGCTGAGAAATTAATATCTCCTAATTTATATTACATTTCTTAAATTATAAAATGTGAAAACTAGGAGTAAACTAAATAAATACAGTAAATAATTAAAAAAACATAGGAATGGGCACAATTTAACTTAGATGTATTTTCAGGAAGTCACCCTATGTACACACATGGGCTTTTATGTTTAACAATGTTTTGTATGTAAATGACATTACAACAGAATAACGTGTGCCAGATATTACAACCTGTAGGCTTAGGTAAGGCTGACTGGTGCTCAACAGACCTTACTATATTGAAATCACATAGCTTCAGGTTTTCAACAGGAAAAATAAAATACATACAAAAATAAATCCTGAATACGCTTTCTGAATAGCAATGGCTTTCTTTTTCTATGCCTCTAGGGTCGGTAGTAGGCCACATTGGAGCTCAAAATAGGTATCAGAGGAAAAGGATAAAAAGAAGGGAGTCTGCGTTGGCTTGTTTGCTGGACCCTGGATAAGCTCCTCAATCGTACAACTCCAGGGTGGCTTGTTAGCAAGGATGGGCCAACTTAACATCATCTGGGCAAAAATGAAGCAATTTTTAAAACTCACCAACTGTGACTAACACCTAATAGGGCGTGCACAGGGTCCAAAGCATTTTTTGTACAGACAAGTGCTGTGTTTGAACAAAGGGTTGTAAACAAGCCAATAGCCTTAAGAGTGTCCAATCCCAGTTGTCCTCCAGTACATTGTAAGCATATCCCAAAAGATGCTGAGATATTGTTTTGTTAAAAGGACCCTATTATGCCAACCTGACTTCTTGAGTAGTTTATACCATCTTCATCCATAATTTTTATGTAATTTTATTGTTGCATATTTGAGTAATGCTCTATGCTTAGGCACTGACCTTCTCGGAAGCTGAAAAAGTCTACATAAATCGAAGAAGAAGCCGCACTTGCTAATTTGTTCCATTGTTTGTTAAAGTGAAATTGGTGTGCCAGCAGGGAGAAAGACATTGTACAATTATAAAATGTGAAACTTTCATACAGAGGTGAACAGAATTATTTTAAAAAGCTCCCTTAAGCTCAACGTCTCATGCATAATACAGACTATAAAAAAGTAAAAAAAAAAAATGTCAGCTTCAAAAATGATTCACATGTCAGTTGTGTAAACCTCTGTTTGCATTTTACAACTCTGACCTATTTGCATTTTTATGGCTGCTCCACAATCCTGTCAGGAGAATGGCCACAGATTGCTGTTTCAAAAAGAAAGGAGCAGAAAAGGGAGCTATTTGGCTATATGCGCATGACAGTTGAACAAATAGATCTCTATGGGGACAAACAAACAATCAAATATATGGCAACATGATCTGATATGGTCTAACATTGGCAGCCCGTAAGCCTTGAACTAAATCCAGGGCCTCTTACACTGGTTGAGAAAACTCACAGCAGGAGCCAAATGTAGATGTAGAGCCAGCAAAGATGGATTTCCAACTGACAAGATAAAATCCCCAAGCCAGAAAAATAATTCATAAAAAAAATAATGATTACATGCAAAAAGGCACAGCATGTGATATGTTGTGATGTTGTGATGTGTCTATGATAGCAATGACCGCTAAGATATGCTAATACTATTTCTTGTTTAGAGATAAGATATACATGTAAATAAGTAATTTCCCAGTAGCATTACTCACCTATTGTTTCAATCATTTTCAGAAATCCAGCTTTAATATGACTTCTTCACATGAATGGATATGCTCATCACTTTGTGGTTTTAAGGCCTGCAAAGTAAGTACAGTGTGTTTTAGATAAAAGTTCAACCTAAGGGCATGACAACACAAAGGAAGTCACTCCTCTCTGAAACAGATGTCTATAACAATGCACATCTTAACAATGGGCTTATTCATCACTTGATAGTAGTAGGGATAATGCTAGATGTCTATGTTATTAACAAGTGGTTAAGGTAATAGTTTACTATACAGTATATTATGTTCTGTTTATCTTCATAATAAGAGCTTTCAGCCTACTTAGTCTAAGCACACACTACATGCCTCCAAGAGATAGCGTAACATATTGAGTTATTCCTGTCTTTAATGTTGTGACAAATGCATGTATCATCTACATGACACTGTCAACTCCCACCTCAGGAATGTCATATGTGGTGACTTTGTTATAAACATGACATGACTCAGGAAGGCATTGGGGATTGGTAAGGAAATTAAAAGCCCAAAGGCACAGACTTCTTTTTAGGTATATTCCAACTGTTTCCACTTTCATTTAAATTGTTCAGCTAATTAGTAGCAGGTGTGTAATTTTTTAAACAGGTGTCAGGACTACTCGGCAGGAAATGTGAGTAGCTACAGTATGTTATATTATAATGTATATTATCTATCTGTTTTTATGTCTTGCAATGTTTATAATGCAAGACATAATGCATTTATAGTATGGTTGCATATTAGATAGCCTGCTAAACCTATTGTAAAGCAGAACGCATTAAGCGACCTTACTACAATGGAATCTGTGTTGCAACAAATGTCGTTTTCTTTTGACTTGTGGTTTAGCATCTCAACTAGTTGATATAAAGGCTCTAAAACTCCACACTGGTTGACAATTTCTGTTTATATTAGCAATTGATAGGCGTTGAGTAGCACTGCAAAGTCAAGCATGCCTGCAAGACTACCCCAAATAATAGCAGGGTAACATTGTATTGGTGCGTCAAAACTGTAGTGTAGCCTATCCTCGGTTACGCCTTAATAACCCGTTAATTACTACTTTTGCGTCTACTAGCCTCTGTATGCTAAAGCAGCCTAGCTCGCTATTGTTTTGATATAGTCGCCACAGCACTTGGGACAATCCGCTTTTCTCAACTCCTCCTCCTGCGTCTCCCCCATCTCAATAATGTAGAAGCAACAGGCTGTCGAGGAGAACTTTGATACTATATGGCTTTAGCGTACAAAACATCCCACTTTTTACATTTATAGGAGGAATACAGGACTTCGCTTGTTAGTTAGGGTGACTATGAAGATAAATTCGACCTTATAACAAAAGCGATATCAGAAAATTCTCATCTAATTAGCAGCGTAGCAGTGAAGAAAGGCGACACTATAAGCATTGGGACATTACGCTTGCCAAAAGTACAAAAACATCCACTTACATGAGCGTGGTCCCGTAGTTTCCCAGTGGATAGCGTCTTCCCCTGTCTGCTCCTCTGCGGCTAGCGGCTCACTGACTGGGGCTTAAACATGGGGCGTCGTGTAACTCGATCCTCTCTGGACATTTTCACAGATAGCGGTGCTCACAGCGCGGACCAGGGGCTGAAGCGCCACTTGGTGGTTGCCCGGACACTAGGCCTGCATCAGAGGCCAAGAAACACGGGCAAGAATGTTTAGTAGCCTAATGCTAAACTAACAACTTAAAGAAAGTAGAAAGTGCATTCTGCATTTATTCTAGATTCTAGATGGTGCTATAGAATTTGTAACAACAATTGTATTACACACAGTGGTATAATAGACTTTGTAGTGACTTTGCGCATGTTTATCTTAATCTAAATTTGCTCACAATAAAACATGGTAAAACATAGGTCATTTTAGCTTATTTCTGGGCACATAATAAATAGTAGCCTAATTGTTGAGTTAATAGTTTTGAGTAAAAATTTGAGTTACTTTGTATACATATTGTACATATAGGTCTATATGCATTTCCATAAGGCAACTTTTAAAAGGTTTGTTAATTAAGTTGTCACAAGGGAGAAACATGGATAAAAAGCTTCTACAGTAGAGTTGAGACTATAGAACCTGTATCACGTGAAGTTTGTAACTCAGATAAGCACTTTGAAAAATGTAACTTTATAAAGATGTTGGCATTCTTGTATATCATGTTCTGTACTGATGAACTCTGTGGGCTGCGTCACGAAGATATCAGTAGGCTTCACCAAAGACAGAACGCTCCCACACCCATGCAAGTACACAGCATTACTAATGTGTAAACTAATGGAACATTTCAAAATGATAAGGCATTCTCATCAGAGGGTATAACATTCATAGAACCTTATTTAAAAAGAAGTTGTTCGTTTACCAAATTAAAACTAAAACAAAGTAATGCAGTTTCCTAAAAAGTTCCACATCTGTGATATCCTTTATTCATCCAGGCCTATATATTCTGTTATTCACATTAGGGGTTACTGGAGCCTAACCACAGCAACTACAGGTTTTAGGTGGGGAAAACTATTTATTGGAGTGAAAACCATTTTTATTGTCACCTGCCACTCACCAAACTTTTAAAAAACCTAGGTCACTCTTAAAGGAAGTCTTTTGAACAAAGGACCCCACAATACAAGGCACTTTGAGGCTGCTGATACCGACTAAATCCCTTCACCATTTATATCTTCACTTTTCCTGCACTGCCTTATCCGCCCAGCTCTCCTCTTACTTGACAATAAGCCACTTTTATGTGGGAGGTCTGACTCAGCCAAATGCTGCAAAAGACAAGAGACTGAAACAAGAAAGAGTAGAATACGAAACATTTCAGGAGGCGATAGTTTCAGCAGTTTGTATTTTTATACTGAGTGATCACAGTCATTGTTGAGCGATATCTTACACAGCAAATGACTCAGTGTATCTAAAAGCACCATCAGCTGTGTTTTTCCTTTGTTTAAGCCGTCAAGATGTAGGAAGTTAGATTTGTGCCTTTGGTTATATATTACAATTTTCCTCCTTTGTCTGTCTACAAGAATCCTGAATCATTGTGTCAAGAGCCAAGAGGATGCATTAAAAATACACAGCCCTGGTATTTGTTGTTATGTTTGCTATTTTGGTCAGGTTTGTGGACCTCTTAGATTCCTTGTACCTATCCCTCATTTTGTATAGGAAGGCATGTTTGTACCACGTAAAATACAACATGTTATGGTAAAGTGTGGCTGTAAAGTGTTTTAGAAGTCCTAGCATCTTCCTCCTCTTCAAAGTCCTCTATAGACTAAAGTCATGAGATTGATGACTTAAACTTACTTTCTCATTCTGCAAACAGTAAGACTGTTCAAGAGGATGTTTTTGCAATCTTTGGATGTCATGGTCGTGTTCGAGAGATGGAAGTCTGCAGCTTGTAATGACCCTAACTAATCAATACAATGCTATATGCTATCGCTACAATCTCATGACACTTGGAAAAGAAAAAAGATATCTGAAATGCCTTGCCACTGGTGGGTTATGGGGTCAAAGAAATAATCTATAATGCTGCCTTGGTTGTCTATATTATACAGTAAAGCAGTGATATAATTGATGCAATAGTAAAGACAAGTTTATGGTCAAACTAAAAAAAGCTGTTACAAATTCATTTGATTTGATACAATTGGGGCAAAATCACTACTGACCTTTCCATATTCCACTGAAAAAAACACATTTCCGTAGAAGGCCACTCTAATAGTGTCATATAAATGATAATTCTGGCCCTAAAAGTTTGAAAGTTTGAGAAGTAGAAGAGGTGTGGTACGAGGGAATGTGATTAGAGTAAATTGCATTTAATGAGAGAGACTTGGCAGCTGAAGCCCGCTGCTTTTTGCTATAGGTCTCTGATTGCCAGCCTGGTGTGGCAGCTTATTACCAACAATTTATTGCCTCCATTTTCCCTTTCAAGTTCTCGTAATGTTACACTCTGGAGCAAATTACAGGCTGCATCACTTTGAAAAAGCTTTGAGAGCAGTTAACCTGCCCATGTCTGCCCAGATATACCTGACCGTATTGTGTGAGTGTATTTGTCTGACAGCTCAAATCATTGCCCTAACGCCAAAATTCAACAATGTGGATGCCATGCTGTTTCTTATTGTGGCACTTTGAATGTGTGGAAAAAGTCAAGGGGCTGTGAGAGTGCATTCATTCATAGTGGGTATGAGCAAAGCAGCATTGCAAATAATAGAAGGCATTCACCGGCTGCCATAGTTTTAATAGAGTGGATACATTAATTTTTTACTTTGAGCACATTTTAAAGGACACCGCATGGCTGCACAACGCGACCAAAATTTTTAATTACTGATATTGAATATTGTCTAGTAAACTATCCAAATAAATTTACAAACTAAATATATATTTAAAATACATTTAATGAAGTTAAAAAGCAACATAATTGTTCACAATTCTCACCATACAGAAAAAAAAATACAAGTAGTAAAAATCATGTTTTTGGTACTGTATATTGCCCAGCCATGCATACCACTTTTTAGTTTTTCTTTTAACCAGTGAATGTAAAATTTTTCTTTGTGTCTCATCCTCAAAATGTTAATTCAAACTTCCTATGACAGCATTTTTCACACCATACTGTAAGTACTGTTTTACCTGTCGTGGATGCCTGTCACAAAGACAAATTACATAGCAGTGTTTATGAAAATGCTTTTAATTGGTGAAACAAGTGAGTGCGCTGTTGTAAGTGTGACAGTCTGGAAAGAGGAGGAGCTGTCAGGATTTTTTTTGTTCTTTGTGCAAAGCCTGTCTCCTCGTTGACTGCACCTGTTTACAGCCAAGATAAACAAGGACGCAAGTGTTCAATATACACTTTACGTCAGCAAATGTATTTATTTAGAAATCATTCATTCACGCATTTTCTCACACTACTGTTTGGAGTTGTTAGGAGTGAGTGGGGCGGCAGTGGTGCAGTGTAAAGTGCAGTGGGTGAAGTACAGTGGGTAAAGCGCAGTGGGTAAAGGACAGTGGGTAGGGCACTCACCCTCTAACTGTCTTGGGCAAGACACTTAACCCTAATTGCCCATGAATGAAAGTGGTTGTGTGATTGGTGTTTGGTGGTGGTGCACAATGGCAGCCACGCTTTCGTCACTACCAGTGTGTGGTTGTGGTGTGAATGAGTAATGGAAGATGTCATGCTTTGAGAAAGACGTGTGGCCTTGTAAAGCGTAATTTAAATCTAAGCGGCAGGAGCCTCTCCCAGCAACTATGGGCCTTTGGTGGGGCACAGTCTGAAGAGTGGCTAGTTGATCTCCCTTTTATTCCTTATGGGGCGATTTTGAGTTACCAGTTGTCCTTCATGGATGTCTGTGGATGATGGAGGAAGCTAATTGGAATGAACCCACACAGGGGACACAAGGAGGACATGCAGACTCCACTCAAAGTCACTCAGTCACCCTGTTTATAAATCAACTACTCCTGACTCCATATTGATCTATATTCAGTCTACAATTAGAGGGGTATGGTTTAAGTTAGCAAAGACAGAGTCTAAAATGCCCATATCTCAAAGTGCAGAATGATGACATAATTCAGACCATACTAATGACTGTGGTGCCATTTCAGCAGCTCATATGATTGTCTGTTGAATATTGATTGGTGTAGTTTTAATAGGTTACTCCATTGACTTTTCCGGGGTCCTGAGTTCATTAAAGAAACCTGAATGAATTACAGCCCTTTCCTTGTTGAGACTATTTCTACTCTCTATTCATACCAAACACATTTCCCAAAGCTGTAGAATACACTAATAATATAAAGCATTTAACATCTTTGTATTGGTCACATGTGTAGGATAATGTATTAGAGAGGGAGAAACAGTTGCACCAGTTCTTGTGTGTTCCAGTGATCTTGTTTTGAAGTAAAATGTTGTGGGTTAGCTTTGTCTTTTTTGTGCACGCTTCACATTGTTTTTGTTTTAGTGGAGCTAAACATGTTAAAGCTAAAATACAGAAATACACAGCCATTTTCTAACTAGTTGAGTGGTTGCAAACCCAAATACATTATAGATAGTGTCAGTTATACTTTGAGTTATATGTTACTTACAAATGTCCCGTGCTTGAAGTCTGATGATATTGTGACCTAACCTATATTTAGAATCTAATTTAATTCTCATTTTGCTATTTTGATCTTTTATGCTTTGTTTACTTTTAGCAAATAGTATTTTACTGTTTGAACTCTGATGGCCCAAAAAAACTTTTTGACCCAGTTTAAGACCTGAACCAGTGTTTGGAAGCCACAGGCATAGTTTAAACTAATAGTTCTGCCCTGAACTGTAAGAAAACCAATGTTGCACTCTTGTCTTCCTTTGGTGTTGTCTCTCAATTGTACCCCTTCGTTTTACATGAGAGAGAGAAGTTCATAAATGATATTACACTTAACATGACAGAGTAGTTATGGGAAAAGATGCATTAGATATTAATAGATACAAGCTAAAATAACCGACTCAGCAACTGTGAGCTTTTAATATTCTTTATAGGCCATACACATTCACAAGCCTTCAACACACATGCAGACACACACAAACTGGAGACACACAGCTCGCCGATAGATGCTGGAGTGATCATTGATCCGGGGTTTAATTTCCCTGCATTGAATTATACATGCATTTTTTAAGTCTGTGTCAAAATCATTATAGCTCCATTCATTACAGCATGAATGGATGTGAGTGGAAGGCAGCCCATTGTGAAAGACAGAGTGTTGTCTCTTATTAAAGGGCTGATTGTGCTGTGTCTGCGTAATGACTGGGAAACTTCGACCTAAAAGACTGCACCAAGAGACTGTTAGACACATTGTTTTAAAAACCCTTTTGCAACAATGAATGTGACAACTGGGACCACTCTGTTGGCTCAACAACTTGTAAGCTGTTGCATAGAGACTTGAAGATATACTATTTTATACGGACATTTCTTTCATAGTTTGATGTGAAGTTTAAAGTTTTTATATACAGTAATACCAGTGAGTAAAGGATTTAGATGGCTTTTATAATACAATTTTATATCACGTCTTTGTTTGTTCTGCTTAGTACAACCTTTGATCACTATATGTTTATAACTTGTTTGTTTGCTAAGACAAACTGAATCATTATCAACATCAGATTTATGTAGACGATATAGACTTTTCTCAGAACTCAAAGTGCAATATTCAAATACTCCACAGTCATTCATGTGGTGGTACTAAACTTTTTCTTTAGTTTGATGTCAAGCCGCAGCATAGTGTAAATTAAAGGAATTTTCATAGGCTTAGTTTATTTTATTTTATTTATTTATTTGTTAAAGGGACAATACATATTCATGAACATTTGTAAATATGTGTGAGAGATTGTAGCCTATAGCTAATTTCCCTCTCCAGTCCCTTGGCAGGTTGATGTAGAAATTAAGGACATACAAATACTCACAACATTGCCCATGGCTTGTAAAAAATATAGCTATCACAATTAAACCAAAACTTCAAATACAATTGATCTAATTCATATGTGAGATTCTTTCATGGTAAAAAGTTAAAGTGACAATAGTGCTAGTTGGTATTGCATGTGCCCAATGCTATTATGAATAAATTGCACCCTGCCCTACATTGTTTATGCATAGTGGTTGCAGGTTTGTCCTTACAGCAACTATTTTTTTTTAGATTTTTTGTGAATGATGATAGTGCTTGTCCATGTTTGAATTGCTCTGTAAGAAAATGATAATTGTCCAAATACAGATTTCCTAAAAGGCACCAGGCAGTCTCCTCTGGAAAAACTTAGAAAAACTCAAAAGTGTTAAGAAAGTGAAAAGAAAAGAAGTAAAATCAACAAATACTTTTAGGCAGTGTTATTTTAGAGTTTGAGTTGGTTTCAAAGTTGTTACAATTAAGGTTAGATTTTGTGTGGAAAGTAGAAACAATTTTGCGTCACTGCCTCTCTGACCACCACCAAACCAATTCATACAAGTGTTTTGCCCAAGGACGTAACCGCAAATATTGTACCACCAATATAATTTTAATGGGTGACCTCTTATAGCAAAAGAAAAATACAATAAATAGTTTCATGTTCAAACTGCTTGACTACTTGCATTCAGGTCTTAAAGTTAGTGAATCTTGCTGGTGTATGAGTGAGAGAAGTGTAGGTGTCTGGTGAAGGCTGAATAGCTGCTGATGTAATCTTATGAAGAGGCAAGAATGCTTTGCCCACTGACTATGGACATCCTCCCCCAGTATGTTTTTATTAAAGCAAGACATGGTGGTGCCAAAAGTGAGCTTCAAGGATAGCTGCCAAATTGAAATTTTCAGCCAAATAAGAAAGAAAATAGTCATATTCCGTCCAAAGTAGCAAGCTAGTTTGAACCTTACCAAACCTTGGTCAGTCGGAAACTGAAATTGTGTTTCTGAGGAGGCACTGAGTAATAATGTGTTTGATCAAGCAGTATGCCCAGGTTGTTTGGTTGGACATAGTCACGGTTTGCTTTTTAATTTGACACATTTTATGGGGGAGTAGAATCGTGAATTTCAGCTGCAAAGGAATTACTGGGGTTTGGTAAAATGTAGCGAAGTCTATCAACAGACAGAACATGGCCTTCATGTTGAAATCCTATGAGATTCAGAGCAATTCTGTCATACTTCAAAAGCCACAGTGTCTAAATGTGGCTACATTCTTGGTGACATGAAACACAAAAACAAACCAGCATACA